>JAFEMH010003238.1:0-279286 GCA_022495995.1 Adenophora triphylla var. japonica | reverse complement strand
TCAATGCGGCTAGCCAAGTGGCTGTCATTCTTCCCGGCCGAGTTCGACATCAAGTACATGGCGGGTCGAAAAATCAAACAGCAAGGGTGTAGAGTCATGGCAAGCATCGCCCGGCCGACTTCCCCGAAGCAAAGGGAACCTAAGTGGTCCCGATCCGCAATTTCCTGACGACGGAATCTTCTCACTCGACAGCAAGCAAACTGCGCCGGCAACTCTTCTTCGATGGGGCAACCCAGAACAAGAAGGGGAATGGTATTGGAATGCTCCTTGTCGATCCCTAAGGACGAGCATACTCCCACAGCCTATCAAGTCAATTTCAAAGCAATCATAACAATGCAGCTGGGTAATACGAAGCTCGTGCAAAGCAGTCCGGGAAGGCCGCCGAGCGCAACATCTCGTAGCCGGATGTATATGGAGGATTCAGATTGCAGACATCATCAATCAAGTGTCCAACAAATGGGAAGACGGTAGATTCTGCCTCCGTAAGTACCACAAGCGTATACATGGAGGAGCTCATTGCTCAGCCCAAGGACATCTCTTTTCATTATTTACTAAGAGACAGGAACCGCTTCACAGACGCCCTGGCAACCTCGCCTCTCTTGTCGAAATTCCCGATGGGAAAGCAAGAAACCCCTCGTAATAGGCAGACGGGAAACACCCGCCTATTGCCATGAGATCGAAAAAGAAAAAGAAACGATCGACGAACCCCGGTACAATCACCATTTACCACCTCCAAAGCGGAGAAGCTTCCTTCACAAATGAAGATGGAAAATACAAAGAAGGGATCAAAGCCAAAAACATGATGGCATTAAAACGCCTAGCATCCCATTTCGTCATTCTGGGGGTATGTTGTACAAGAAGCGCCACCAAGGGCCACTCCTTCGGTGTGTAAACAAAGAAAAAGCCGAGCTAATGAACGTAAGTTCACAACGGAACCCGCGGTCCGCACATGAACGCCCGAGCATTGACACGAGATCATTCTCCGTATGGGATACTACTGGATATCAATGGAAACAGATCGCATCCAGTTCGTCCGAAGCTGCGACAAATGTCAACGGTTCTCCAACCTCAATCACATTCCTCCACATGAGCTCTATTGCATGACTACGCCATGGCCCTTCGCCACACGGGGAATCGATGTCATCAGCAAGATCACTCCTCCGGGGAGCGATGGTCACGAGTACATCTTAGTCGCAGTCGACTACTTCACCAAATGGGTAGAAGCCAGATCATACAAGGTACTGAATTCTAAGAAGGTGGCCGAGTTCATCCGAGAGAACATCATGTGCCGATACGGAGTGCCCAACGAGATCATATCCGACAATGGGACTCACTTCGAAGGAGATTGTGACCAACTACCGACCGAATTCCGTAGTCACACGTCACAAGTCTTCTCCTTACGTACCACAAACCAATGGTGCAAGAGAGGCACCAACAAGACTCTCGCCATGATAATCGAAAGATGACCACCAGAGGTCGGGACTCGGCCCGAAAAGCTACATTTAGCTCCCTTCCTGGGGATACCGAACATCGGGCAGAACCGCCACAGGGAGACTCCGTTCGCGCTACTCTACGGAATGGAAGCGATGTTGCCCATGGAATTGGAAATTCCATCCCTCCGAGTCCTCTTGGAAAACGGGATCAATGAAGTCGAATGGCTACAGAGCCGTCACGACGAACTTGCTTCTACTCGACGAGCGCAGATTGAAAGCCATGGAACACACTCGAGCCTACCAGAGCGTAATGGCCCGAGCATTCGAGCAAGAAAGTCAAGATCCGAGACATCGAGAAGGCGACTTGGTGCTAAAGGAAAAGCCTCCCTACGCACCAATCCTCGTAAAAGTGGGAGCCTACCTCGGATAGGGACCGTTCGTGGTACAAAGAATCTTCTCCTGAGGAGCCATGAAGCTAGCGTACTTGACGGAAACCCTTTCGTTAACCCCGTGAACGGAAGCAAGCTCCGCAGATACTTCGTTTGAGGAAGAGCACGAGTCAATCTCACCTTCCCCATACACCGTCCCCTCGCAAAAATTAAAAGTGCTAAAAGAGTAATACCCAACCGGATACATTCCCCGCTAATGATCCGTAAAAAATAGGTCGCACTTCTTTTGTCTTTGTTTTTCTCAAATTCACCTAAAGTGTCGAACTACGGTGACTCCGAGCCCCTTAGTCCAATTGTAAAAGGGGAACGTAGGCACCATCATTGGTTCGGTCTAAAAACAAAAAATACAATAAGCATCAATTGCTTGTGTTTCAAAAACTCTTTTCATTTAACCTACAAATTCATAACGGTTAAAACATTCTTTTGATGAAGTTCAAGCACGGCCAACTTCGACTCGCTACACGCTAGCAAAACTACAATAAAACATTAATCAATTAATGTGTCTCGCAATGACAATGGGTGGATACTGGACAAAGAAGGTCAACCTAGTTTCCCGTACTTGGTCCTTCATCCTTCTTCCCCTTCCCTTTCCTCGACGAGTGTTCTTCACCTTGCAGAAATATTCCGGTAGGCCTTCTACCCGGCTCGTGGACTCTTCCCGACGCCTCCGTCAAGCTCGCGGCCGTCAACGCAGCCTCTTTCTTCTAGCTCGTCTCGAGCCGCCTCGCTTCGAGCCATCATAACAGTGCTTTGATTGGCCTCCCGACGCATTTGTCTCATAATCGCCCATGGCATCGCCAAGCACGATTCTCTGTGGTTAGCCCTTGCTTCGGCCTCCTCAAGGTCGAGCCGTCTGTGTGATCGCACCCATCACCACTCCGTCTCCACAAGATAGCCATCTCGTGTCTCCCCATACACTCTTCGTACTGGCTCGTATATCAAGCCGATGTAACAAAGCGCTCTCTCTCCGGTGAAAGAGAACCCCGGGCAGAAAGGACGTGTATTGCCACCACCGCGTGATCGCAATAGCGTCGAAGGATCTTCCATCCGCAGAGATCCCACCTCAAAGGTAGCAAGCATAACTCAAATCGGGCCAAGTGGCACTCGCTTCCACCGCATACCGTCGCAGTAACCAACGATGGAATGTAGAAAGACGTCTCGAGACAGCCCCGCACTTCCGACAACCAATGCAGACCTCCCGAGTGGTCCGACAAGTCTCGTAACTTCCAATGGGGAACCCACCATCGCAAGTGATGCGTGCAAAGTCTCGGCCATCCAAAGCTCCAGCGCCTCGACGCCCCCTATCACCAGAGGACGCCGAGAGAAAGACCAAGCGTCACAAGACATTGGCACCTCGTGCATCATCTGCAGCCTCTCCCTCAACCACATGGTAAGCATAGCGGGACTCCTCCCCACATGTATCGGCTACCGGCCGCCATCCGACCTATGCCCAGAACGTCTCGCCTAAGACCAATGCACGATGTCTCCCCACTCCGCATCGCTCACCAGGTCCAAGACATCGTGATGGCACACACCTGCAGACGTGAATGTGAACAGAGTAGCAATCGCGCACAGAGCAAACGCGTCCCACGAAAAGACGCTCCTCGCCTCTCCGGCAAATCTTTCGGGCAATTCCCGAAATGTCAACATAATTAGTATCTCAGACAAGATCCCGTATGCTTCCAAATGAGATACCGAACAAAGACACTAGCTTCTCAACAGTGGCCATGCCACCAAAGATACGGAAGAACTAGCCGTTCCTGCCTCAGTCCTCCTGCAATGGCCCGGAAATCTTCAAACGTAGGAGTGACTTCGTTGTACGAAAAGCCGTACACATTCCTCCGTACGTCCTGTAAGCGAGACGCGGCTCTCAAAAGATCCCAATCTGGCATGAGCTCCTTCAAAGCCCAAACAGATTTAATCCCGTAACAGCCTTCGAAAACCCTTTGTTCTCGCCTCGTGTGGTTCCGTACCCACGACTGAAAGTTGTCCAAATATCGCTCTTGCATCCGAGACGGTAACTTGGGAAAGGGAGCCATAAAAATGAAGGAAACCTTGGAAGTTTGAGAGAATTCAAATGTAATGATCAAAAACAATGCGCAGCTTCTTAAACAATTGCAAAGCCGAAACCGCAATTTAAAGAATCTGAAATTCACTCCTAGTCCTACGGACTCCCTCTCGCAGCTTGACTTGGTCAACTTCGCAGCCTAGCCGCTCCTAAATTGGAAACATTTCCAAACAACTCCTCGTTCATCCTTATGAAACCCGCGTGCCGCCCGGTTTCATTCAACCAATATCAATATCCTCCGCCCCGGCTCGTGCAACAAAGGCAAATAATTAATAATCAAGCTGCATATAGGCTTAAATTTTGACCCGTTCAATTTTTAATGCATTTCTCATTTTATTTATTTTTGATTAACCTACTTCCTTATTTGCCGAAAATAATGTAAGGTGATCACGTAATAAATGTGCGAAGCATGTGTTCCCGCCCCACGGGCGCCTTTTTCGAATACAGCTTCAAATCAAATTGTTCCCGACAATACATGCATTTTGTCTAAACAAAGCAAGAAGAAAAAAAGAGGACTACTCCGAGTCCCGCTCGTCATCCGAGCACTCGACGCACCGCTCCGCCGCCGCCGGATCCGTCGCAAACAGAACTCGCCAAATTCCTCCAAGCGGGAATACGCGAAAGGCCTCCTGAGTATGCGAACTCGAGGACTCTCCTCTCGCGCCCGAGCGCGTAAGAAGAAGCTCCAAATCCACTGCTCCGCCCGCGAACCGGCCAAATCCCCGTGCAAAGTCCTCCCCACCACCCGTGGGAGCAGGCGACCTCTCGGCCTAGACGGCCCCCGCCACGGACATCCACGCTCCTCCGGAACCGCACCGCATGAACTCCACGAGTCTCCTAGCGTAGGCGGCCCACCCGTCCCACCAAATTCCCTCATAGCATCGTTGTACGTACGGCCGTACACCCGCGAACCAGAAAGTCGTCAAAAGACAAGCAGAAAGTACAGATGCAACATTTGCGTAATGCTACTATCAAATGCGTAAAACAAAAAAGGTGCTCACCGAAGCATTGGGGTCGCCTCGTATCGTGGTCTCGGCTCATCCGGGAGCGGGATCACAAGTCGCTCGCGCGAACCATCCAGCCCTCGTACGCCAACCTAGCGCGTGGGATCGGGAGATCTCGGGACGCCCCGGGACCTCGCCCTCCCCGTGCCGCACCCGCGGGCTCCTCACCTCATCTCAAGAAAGTATCATAGGCGGCCCCCGCTATGATGTACTCGGTATAGAACACGCCCGTCTATACCTCTCCAACTCATCCATCGGCATCGATGCAGGATGCCGCATGTGCATAGGAGGATCCACCGGCACCAACGGAATGGACCCCGAGCCACGCCGACGGTCACCCGCTCCCCGCATACATAGCGTCGCAATGAAGTCCCACCAGAGCCTCCTCCGCCGCGTCACCTCGCTAGCGACCTGAACCACGCCATAGTGGAACCGACTCCACCAGTCAGCCCGAATCCTCTCTGAGAACTCCCGGTTCAAAGGCCGTGAGACACCTCCTCGTATGACACTCGAGTGCCAACTTCGACGAGACCGCCCTCTTCGCTTTCTTCCGCCAAACCAAAGCATGGCAGGAACAGGGGTCGATACGCCTCCTTGATGTCCCAATCCCGCTGACCGAACACCTCATAGCACTGCACTGCCAAGCAAATGGAAAGTTATGTCGCCTACAAAGCGTATACATACGAGTACAATGGAAGAGGCAAGGAAGAGAAAAAGACGTAAACTTACATCCAAGACAAAGCGTGAAGCGCCTAAAGGAGTGCTCCTCTCCCCGCGAGAACCTCGTCCAAGGAATGGTAGAGCTCGGCCACCCAGCCTCCCCACGCGAACCCCTCACAAAGATCCAGACCGTCGCCGACCCGAGCAGAGGGAAGTGACAGGATGTGTCGAAGTCGGGAACAAAGTCGCCGACAACGCGAACCAAAGGAACCTCGAGCCAGCGCTCCGCGGTCATCCTCAAGGATCCATCCAAATAATCGGCGACACCCGCCTCCGTATGCCTCTCCATCGGCTCGTACCGAATGCCTAAGCCCCCGGCATCGGTAATATCAAAACCCAAAGCAGCCTGCATAACCGCTCCGGGTATAACCATCAACCCACACCCGCCGTGTTGCCATAAGTCGGCAACCCAAATGATAGCGGCAAAATCCGTGGGAGTCACCGTCGCCTCCCCCATCTCGAAATGGAAAGTGTGGGTCGTATCCCACCAATACTCGCTCGTAGCTACATACATGGACTCCGGCCTCGGCGTATCGCCTATCGCAGCCTACCGCACCGATGAACCCAAACCAACCTAGAGTCGAGCACCACCGCCGCGGACTCCTCTCTCCCTCTCGAGCCACGTCCGGATAATCTCCCACAATGCTCACCGCCTCAAAGGCACCCCGACTCTTCCGGTTGTGGGTATCAACCGTCCCCGTCCCCGCAGCAAACAAGACAAGCAACATCAACAAATGCACGAACGCATGTCAAAAGGATGCAATGCAGATACGGTTCTCATTCATTTCCTACATATGTTTCCAACATTTCAAAAACTCCGTCGAATCCGGAACTTTCAAAACATTTCAAAAACTCCGCCGAATCCGGAACTTTCAAAACATTTCGAAAACTCCGTCGAATCCGGAACTTTCAAAATATTTCGAAAACTCCGTCGAATCCGGAACTTTCAAAACATTTCGAAAACTCCGTCGAATCCGGAACTTTCAAAACATTTCGAAAACTCCGTCAAATCCGGAACTTTCAAAATATTTCGAAAACTCCGTCGAATCCGGAACTTTCAAAACATTTCAAAAACTCCGTCGAATCCGGAACTTTCAAAATCTTTCGAAAACTCCGTCGAAACCGGAACTTTCAAATTCTTTTCGAACATTTCGAAAATTTACTCCGTCCCGAATTAAAGCTACTTTAATTTTGGAAAATGCATCTAGACATGGAATTTTGCAGCCAAAATTTTTATGTCATCTACCCATAGTGTCAATTGAACTACATCCTAGTCAATTTCGACAACGATTCATGGCAAGGTCAAAAGCCCCAATTCAAGCACCAAAATCCCTAAGTAAATTCCTAAACAAATTTCTAACATTTAAAGAATGCACATTCTTAAAATTAATGGAATTTGTAGGAAGCTTACTTGTCTTTCGATCCCTCCCTTGGAGTTGTGTCTATCCCTAGCCGGGTAAAACTCCGCCGGATTCAATGGATGAACAATGGTTCGAATGGTCCGAACCAACCGCGTTCTTTCGTCATCGGTCCTTCCATGACGACCCATCGGTTCCCATTCACCTTCCATAGCGATTTTCCTTCACAAATTCGAGCAAACCTTGCAATTTGGGGTGGAAATTTTTCTCTCCTCTCTCTTTCTCTCGTCGGAAAATATGGGGGAAAAGGGATGGTTTGCGTCGGACTTGGAGCTGATTTGAATCTGGTCACCCGCCCAAGTCCCACGGACTCCTGCTGCAATTTAAAAAGATTCCTTCCATTTTAGTCCCTCATTTTTTGGTAGTTCTAATTTTACTCCTTTTGGCCCCCAAAAGTGTAAAATTTCTTCCCAGTTAGTTTTCACTAACGCCCGTCTCCAGACGTTAAATTCCCAGTTAGTTTTCACTAACGCCCGTCTCCAGACGTTAAATTAACCCAGCTGACGTTTGACAAACGCTCAATCATGTCTCCTGACATTCCACAATTCCGTCTCCAGACATTAAATTCAACCCCAGTTGACGTTTGACAGTCAAACGCTCAATCATGTCTCCGAACATTCCAGTTACAATTCCGTCTCCAGACGTTAAATTCAACCCCAGTTGACGTTTGACAGTCAAACGCTCAATCATGTCTCCGGACATTCCAGTTGCATTTCCGTCTCCAGACGTTAAATTCAATCCCCAGTTGACGTTTGACAGTCAAACGCTCAATCATGTCTCCGGACATTCCAAGCATAATTCCGTCTTCGCACGCAATTAACCCCGCTGACGTTGACAACGCTCAATCATGTCTCCGGACATTCCAGTTACATTTCCGTCTCCAGATGTTAAATTCAATCCCAGTTGACGTTTGACATTCAAACGCTCAATCATGTCTCCGGACATTCCAGTTGCATTTCCGTCTCCCGACGTTAAAATGTCCAGTGGTTTTCACCATCGTTCACTTCCCCGGCCGCCAGTCGTAAGCCCGATCGTTCCACCTCAGCAGCCATCAAGGTAAGTCCGCACAACAATCCCTCTTCGGCCATCAAGGTAAGCCCGAATGCTCATCCCCAGCAAGATTCTAAAGAAGAAACGTCGATCCTTCCGAGTTGTTAATAACGCCAGTTTAACACAACCGTTCTCATCATTGCCGCCCTATCCCCAGCCAGGATAAACCCGGGCAAAGAAAGAATAAGCCCAAGCACCCAAGGCACGAACGCCTTCATATCAGATAAACCTGGCAAAGCAAAGAATAAGCCCAGCACCCAAGGCACGAACGCCTTCATATCGTGATAAGCGTATCCTCGCAGCCTCCGGCTTTGAGGCGCCACACGCCCTCGTAAGCTCCAACAACTCCGGCTTGAGGCGCCACACGCCCTCGAAGGTTACAAGTCCTGTGTTCGACGCCTCCCAATAGTCTCGCTCAGGTCGAGGTCCCCACGCGCGGCCCTTGCACCTTCGAACTACGATCGGCTTGATTCCCGCTCGAGATACGTAGGAATCCTTTCGCTAAGGGTCCAAACCGACCGCCTGTGTCTTTCAAAGTAAGGCATCCCGATTTGGATCCTTATCTTTTTCAACGACCCCACCTTCTTCGGAGGAGACGTCGCCGAGGGGCTAACCGTAAGTACCCAAATCCGGATCGTCAAAATCCGTCGAAAGTTAACCGAAATCCGTTAACCGGCCCGCTCCAGTTAACCGAACTCGTTAAAATCCCCGTTGCCGTGCCAACGAGATGTCCCGGATCGCCCTGCATCCCGACGTCGAAGCATACTTAACACGTGTCATCTCACGTAAAAGTATGGCTTTCCCGAAAAACGCACTTTTCGGCACTTTCCGGGCGTTTCTGACATTTTCCTGATCGTTATTTTAAAAACGGACAAAACCGGACCGGGAACGAACTCCCATACATTCGGTGACTCAGAGGACATGTGGCAGCCATGCCCCAGCCCTCTCGTCACCTTTCAATCACAAATCAAGCCGAAAAGACCAAAATACCCTCCGGATTTCGCCAAAGTCCTACGACTCCCCGTGCAAATTTCCCGAAATTGCCAAAGAAGCCCTCGTAATTCCAAAATACCCCAAAACCTTGAAAAATAGTCCAAGTCCGTCCGGACTCCTACTGCAATTTTCACCTATAAATAGAAGTGGCTGTCAAAGCCAAAAAAAAGAAGAACATTTTAACACCAAAAGTCACTCTCCTCACGGCCCAAACTGATTTCACCCCTTCCCGAGCTCCCATTTGCCTCGATTCGCGTGAAACTTCCGTATTTCGATCAAATACGCCCCTCATCACTTCGAAACACCCTTTCGAACTAATTTTCGTGTCCCGTACACACCTTCCGAGCCAAAGGAGTCGACCCTAGCCATAGGTATAACTCCCTCTCTCTAAATCTCTCGTTTCATCTCGGTTTACGCGCCAGTCGCTACAACCGTTTCGAACGACGTTATCGAAATGTAGACGCCTCCGTCTAACGGGGTCCGATACGTTTTAGCCCCTCGATCCTCTTCTCTTTCCGTAAGAGAAGTAATCACGGGTTAAAACGGCGTTCCGACCCCGTTCCGTTTACTTTTACGTCATTTACCAATTCCGGATCGATCGATCCGTTGATCGTCATTTACTTTCTGTCATTTACAATTCCGAGCCGATTGGCCTCGTTGATCGTCATTTACAATTCCGAGCCGATTGGCCTCGTCGATCATCATTTACGATTCCGGATCGTTTGATTCCGTTGATACCGCACTTTAAATACTGTCATTTATAAAGTCCGACCCGTTTGGATCGTGATAGTATTTACTTTTCAAAGTCCGAGTCGCAACCCGATTCGTTGATCGCATATCATTTAATACGCATTTTTCCCGTAAAAATCGTTAACAATGTAATGCCCGGTTCAAAACCGGAGTTCGTCCTTCGAACTCTCTTTCAAAACGCGCGAAATGACGTTTGGCCTCCAAACGCTCATCTTCAAACTAAAAGCCGCCATTTGACACTTAAAATCATTTAATACGTATTTTTCTCGTAAAAATCGTTAACAATGACACGCCCGATTCAAAAAACCGGAGTTCGACCTTCGAACTCCTTTTCAAACTCAAAATCGACGTTTGCCACGCAAACGCTCATTTCAACTCAAAATCGACGTTTGCCACGCAAACGCTCATTTCCGTCTCAAAACCGACGTTTGTCATTCAAACGCTCGCCTTTTCAAAGTCACCTAATCAACGTTTGACATTCAAACCAAGATTAAGCTTGTCATTCAAGCCCTCATTTCAAAACACACACACACACACACGTTTTCGAGAAAGGTAGAAAGACTCGTCATGCGAGGCGTTTCGGGTGATCTCGTAATACTCTTCCCGAAACGTAACGTGACCTCCGAACCTAACAATCTCTGGTACTAAAAAAAGCTTTTTACTCGTTTTTGCTACCAATAAAAATGATCCTCCGTTTTCAAAGCCTTTTCCTAAGTTTTTGCTACCAATAAAAACGACACCATTTTCAAAAGCCGTTTCTCAACGTTTGGGCTCAAAATACAAAAACCGCGTGGCGACTCCTCATTTTTTTCCTTCCCATTAAGCGAGGTCTCAGACACCAACCCCCCGCAAAAGACAACCGCGTTTCGCGCCCGCGCGCGAAATCTCGGGTAATTTCAGTAAGGTTTCCTTCCATTACTATTTCAATACATTTCAATAAAGCAATGTACAATGTAGACATCCGACACAGCATGCATTTTTAAAAGCACATACACACACACACACAACAGTTAAAGAATATTAGGGGTACCGAAAGAGTCATTTTTATGAGGCGACTCGGGTGAGCTCTAATATTCTAATATTCTCTTCCCGAGGAGTCATCTGACCTGCGAACTCAAAAATCTCATCACACAAAAATAGTTTATTTTTAAACTGATGCCCTTTTTCAATGTTTTGGGCTTAATAAAAACGGTGTGGCGACTCTACAAGCAAAACACAGCGAGACACCTCCAACACGCAAAAGGGAACGAGCCAAATGCCGGGGCGCGATCGCGCTGCCTATCGGATCCGGGCGACTTCCCGAACGCGAACGCACGAAAATGCGAGATGTGTCGGGGCCAAATTCGCGCGCGAGCCGGATCCGGGTAATTTCAGTGGGGATACGGTCTTTTGCAAAGAAGCTTGCGGGGAAGTTGTCTTGCAGGTCTTCGCGGTGCGCGCTGGCATTCGAGCCGATGCCTTCGAGGCATTCTGTGGATACTCCTTTTTCGAGGGCTGAGCCAGGGCCACAGCTGGAGATACCGGTTCGGGGGCGGCATACTCTTGATGCAAGGACGTCTTCGGGGGCCCAGAGGCCACAAAATCTTCATCAGTTCTTTCCTCCGCAGGATGCACAGGGAGAGGGTTCGTCAGCGCATCCCTTCTATGATCCTTTCACCGGGATTGACCCTTTGGAGTACTTCGAGTACTCGCCTCAGGAGGGCGTCCAGTATTCCGATGATGAGGGTGTGGCTGACGAGTTTGCCGAGATGCCGGACTTCTCATTTGCGAAGGTTGATGATGATGAGTCAGAGTAGGGCTCATTTGCTTTCCCTCTTTCCTTTTTTTTTTGTTTAGCAACAAACATTTTGGTACCTGTAATAAAACATTTGTATATACACAACAAAGTATTTTATTTGAGATGTAATGTCGTATTTTGTGATTCCCGGGGATTGTCCTAGAAATTGTTGCTAGTTTATTATTTGTGCATGTCACATGAGCTGGGAATGCATTTGTGGTTAGTGTATGGTTGCCGGAAATGGCTTTGGTCAGGATTTTTTGGCTGTTTGGGCAAGGTCCTGCCGGGAACAGTAGTTGTTTTGCAGTTTGCTAAAAATGTGGGACCAGGTTGCAAAGTGATCCGTACGGACAGACCATGCATGCAAAGTGGTCCGTACGGACAAGCTTTTCTTTTGGTAAGGAAATAAGAGCCACAGGATGTTTGGACTTCCCTCACTTCCCATTTGTGGTTAGTGTATGGTTGCCGAAAATGGCTTTGGTCAGGATTTTTTGGCTGTTTGGGCAAGGTCCTGCCGGGAACAGTAGTTGTTTTGCAGTTTGCTAAAAATGTGGGACCAGGTTGCAAAGTGATCCGTACGGACAGACCATGCATGCAAAGTGGTCCGTACGGACAAGCTTTTCTTTTGGTAAGGAAATAAGAGCCACAGGATGTCTGGACTTCCCTCACTTCCCATTTGCAGTCATTTCGAGCTTTCTTCCTCATTTTCTCTAGAAAGTGATGATGTTGCTATAATGAATGTTGCCGATCATCTGGATCACTTCATCTGGTGTCACGGTGATATGTACCATGGTCTGGGCCAGGCTTTCCTCCAACTTGAGTTTGTGCGGGTAAGAGGAAGTGAGTAAGGACCAGAGGGAGATGTTAGCCTGGGTACACTTGAGTTGAGTTAAGATAGGATCTTCAGCCTTTGGGTCAAGAGTTTTGGCTTCTTTGGCGTAGGGGCCCTTTTCGGTTCGAGGCTCAGGCATGGCTAGCCTTTTGTCTGTTCTTGGAGGATTCACCGGGATTTGACCGGAACGCGTCAGTACGTTCACCTCTGGCTTTGCTTCTTTGCTTGCCTCTCCCACTTCTGTCATGGGGGGGGGGCTTGATTGGCATAGGGCCATGCTTCGCATTTTAGTTCGTTCACTGTTATTGCTTTTGTTGAAGCGTCAACAGTGGCTTTGAGGTCTTCCCAAGACAGGGGTTGGGGTATCTGGACCCTTGGGCCGTTGGTGGCGGTGCGGAGCTCGTCCCAGCTAATCATGGAGCAGAAGTTGTCGTGGTCTTGTGCAGAGCTAGGCTGAGGAGATTTGCTGGAGTAGATGACGTAGTAGTCGAACTTTCCTGACGGTTCTCCGAGGGTTTCGACTGTGGGATCACCGGTTCGTATCTCTTCTTCAGTTTTCGTTGAGAGGAGGGTTTCTTCTTTCTTGGAGGGCGATCATCGTTTATTTCGTCTTGGAATTCCATTTCCAGATAAGCTGTGTAATCGCAGACGTCCCACCAGATGTGTTCATCATTCTGTGGCGGTATTGGGACCTCGGAATGTTGACCGGGCGCGTCTTCCCCCGGTGGGTCTTGTGGCTTTATGTCGTAGCTGCAGGGTTCGTATGAGGGTAAGAGATTGAATTCCGGGAGACAATGAGAGACGTTAGGGGCTGCGGGAGCGGGTATGTCTTTGGGAGCCCCAGGTGGTTGGGGGGTGGCTAATGTTCCGAAATGGTGCATGGCACCTTCGATCCAGGCTTGTTGCTCGCCTTGGCCTTTTTCGAGGGCTATGACAGCTCGCCAAACTTCCTCCATTGTCGGGAAGTTTCTTGGGGGGTAAGGTCCCGTTTTCCTCGTTGTTGTCTGTCGATCTGGCCATGGGGAGTTGATGGACTGCCCTGGTGGCTGTACTGGGAAGGATGTGGGACCTTGCGGCTTTGACACTGGGAGAATAGTTCTCGGGTACTCTCGATCACTCTCGGTTTGATGGAGGGGGTGACGGGTAAGGTTTAGACATGGAAAGACCTTTGTGGATGAAGGGGGGAAAGCTCATATGACATGCAGTTTTCGTTTTTATTTATTTTTGATTTTTTTTGTTGTTTTAATTTACTTAAAACACTGTTTTCTCAGAATCCTAGGTAGGTTGGAAAAGATTGCTCTTCTTTTTTGCAACTATGCTAGATCCTGGGTCAGTGGAGATCATCTGTGCGGCTATAAGCCCCTCGTTTTGCACCTGTATTTCGACATCCCGGGGTGGACAGCCCTGGGCGAGGGTCCTATAGGGCAAGCGGTTTCCACCGGCCTAAAAGAAAAATTGAACCTGAGGACCGAGCCTGTCATGTTCGTTTTAATGCGTTAGCCATGTGAATAGTGAGCCGAGTCGGTACCTGAGTCAAGATCTGGTCGAGAGTTCGGCATGACCTCTCTTTACCTTGCTTGCGCAAGGGATCTGTGACGTTAGGCGTTGGCTGGGTCATATTGTCATGGCTGACGTATCAAAGGCTTGATGACATGGTGTCATGTAGGCATGGATGTATGTCCGGGACGAAACATCGTCTGGGTGTAGCTTCGGAAATCAAGATCAAGTCAAGATTTTAGCATGACCTTTCATCGCTTTGCTTGCGCAAGGGATCTTGAGTTCCGAGCTTTAACCCAGAAAATGGCCGGCATGGGATATGTATCCAGGCTGTATGACACGGACTGGGTAAAAACCAACTGAGTCTTGGACAGAGTGTGACGCAAGCGTGCAGGGTTGACACTGGCTAGGATGGGATGTTTGGAATGATCCCGTGAGCATCCAAGAGGCCTAGGAAGACCAAACGGACTGCAACTGAGACCACTCCGGGTTAAGGTTTGTAGTGTGCAGTGTATCCGAGGCAACAAGTGCACGTAGAGTGCGGTGTACCGAGGCAGCAATGCGAGTAGTGTGCGGTCACTAAAATTCTTTTTCTGAGTAAAACAGAAGAATTTTGAAAAATTTTAAATGTATGTACAGAGATTTATATTGATGCATTTTTTTGTATTTTTTTTTTTTTTGTAAAATAAAAAGTAAAGCACATGCACACAATAGTTAAAGAAAGGGGTAAAATGAAAGTTTGACCCTCATCATCGTTTTAAAAAATCTTTTGTTTGTTTTTTTTTTTTTGTTTAAAAGTTTTTTTAAAACAAAACATCCCCAGCGGAGTCGCCAACTGAAATTACCCGGATCCGAGAGGCGCGCGAGGCGCCCCGGCATCTGGCATTCGGTCAGTCGGGACCGCGTTGTTTGCTGCGTTTCGTTGCTTGTAGAGTCGCCACGCCATTTTGATTTAGTCCAAAACATTGAAAAAAGGCATCAGTTTAAAAACTGTTGTTGTGTGATGAGATTTTTTAGTTCGGAGGTCAGGTTACGCCTCGGAAAGAGAATGTTAGAGCTCACCCGAGTCGCCTCGTAAAAACGAGTCTTTCGGTACCCCTTCTTTCTTTAAAAGTTGTGTGTGTGTGTGTATGTGCTTTTAAAAATGCATGCAGTATCTGATGTCTACATTGTACACTACGTATTGAAATGTATTGAAATAGTGTAGGAAGGAAGCCTTACCAATGTTGGTTCGTGTCTGTCTTCCATTGGGGAATAGTGTTTGAGGGTTGAATAGTGTTTCGGGACTGACCGGGGTGTCGTCGGGAAGTGCCCGTGTCTGCGGACAGAGCTTCGGCGTGCCTCGGAAGGCCCCGGAGGAAACCGAAAGGGACCGGAATTGCCCCGAAGGGTCTTAGAGGGGTGCCTGAAGGCTGGGGGGAGAGGAGAAGAGGATTGTGTGTCAAAAATGAGAGGAGGAGCCCTTTATTTATAGTCATGGAAAAATGGCAAAGTGATCCGCACGGACCATGGGGGTTATCCAAATTTTTGGTTTTTCAAGATTTAAAAAAATATTGTGGACTTTAAGAGGATTTTGTAATTATGATGTCGGGATGCAAAGTGGTCCGCACGGACCAACATTGCTTTTTCAATTTTTCCAAAATTCCTAAGAAGTCCTTTTGTACTTTTTAATCCCAGAATGGCCCCCCCTTGGTTTGGTTGGTGGTTTTTGAAGGCTACGGGTGTTCGAGATTACGTTTGCGTGAGTCTGCGGCGTTTTCCGTGCGTTCGGATAGAGTGATCCAGATTGGGGTACTTACAGCCGCCTATGCGACCGCCTAAATCGCGTTTTAGAAAACTGAACAAAATAAATGAATTTCGAAAATTTCTGGTATATAGACGGGATTTCTGTTTCATGAATAAAAACTCAGGTGCCATTCCATCTTTAGAGTTGATTTCATTTGACCAATCTTTCTGGCATACAACACGAATTCCTTATGTCAATGACAATCTCCCTCCTCAGTAACCTACACAAAGGAAGATCATATTGGAGCATTAAAGCAAGGGTGACACGTAAATGGAAAATTTAATTTGACAACAAAATGAGCATGCTCATATCATATGAGCTGATTCTTGTAGATTCAGAAGAAACAATTTTTTTTATTGTTTTATTGTTTTTATTGTTTTGCTATTTATATTCACCATTATTTATCTCATTTTTTTGCCATGTGCTCCATAGATAACTATCAATCTCCACCATTTTTTAATTTATCAGTTAAAACTCACTATTTAGATACTCAATTATGTGAGTGAAAGATGCATATAAAACAAGTCTGTTAATTTATAAGAACATGTGTGCTACTCTTTAAGTATCTTTTGAGGCTTGAAATAACAATATTTTTGCTTAATAAAACATAGCTAGCACACAAAGAGAAAGAACAAGCCTTAAGTCATTAGTACCTTAATGTTAGAGGAAAATTCTAAGCACCACTTTCCTACAGTGTTACTAAACTGGAACCTTAAATCTATTAAGAACTTGGCAATGTTGGTGGGGGGGTGGGGGGAGAAGGATGGTTTCCTAAATTCTTTTAAAGCATAGCTGGAACATGGGCAATCAAGCATGAAAAAAAAATGTACTCCCTCCGTTGCTAAATGAATCTCAAAATTTCATTTTGCGGGACATTTGCAAAAAGATTAAAATTAAGCATATTTAGAAGTACATAAAAACTCTTAATGATCTCACCATATTGCATGGTGAGTCCAAGTGTGAATTAGAAATTGTTGTATGATGGATGATTTAGTAACTTTCCCAAAAATTCGACATTTATTTCGGGACAAAGATTTTTAAAATTTAGACATTTATTTAGGGGCGAAGAGAGTACTATATGAGTTGAGTTGGTCTTATAAAAATGCGTTTTTTTTAAAGCTTAAGGAAAAATCATTTTTATACTGGCACTTAATAATACATGCACTGGCACATTTTCACACAGACGTTTTTTTATACTAACACTGGCACTTTGCTACACATATACCGCACTTTTTATACTGACACTTAATATACATGCTGACATTCTTCACACTGGCACCCTTTTACACTAACACTGACACTTTGGTACACATGCACTGGCACTGAGTTTCTGGACAAAGGGAGCGATCGCACCCATCCTTGGGGCGATCGCACGGTGCCGTTCGGTGGAAATGGGGCGATCGCGCACTAGGAAGGGGCGATCGCACCCTAGGGCATTTCGCTGGCACTTTGTTACACATGCACTGACACTTTTTTACACTAACACTGGCACTTTGGTACACATGCACTGGCACACTGGCACCAGCGGAGAAACAAAACACGTTTTTTCTTAAGCTTAAGAAAAAACGCGTTTTTTATAAGATTTTGACATACTATATTCAAAAACTAAAATTAAAAAATAACACTATTAGATACTTACGGTAGCTTAACTTAATCTATTTTTTTAGGACAGTTAAACTCGATTACGAAAAGAAAAACTTTAAAATGAAGTTCCTTTATACTATACTGCCTACAACAACCAATGAGAAAAGACAATGAAAAAAAGAGGAATAAAACACCGACACCACACCAGGAAGAATTCATACAGAAACGGGAGAAAGGAAAGAAAGAAAAAAAAAAATAGAGGAACTTACACAAACTCCAGCAGTTGCAATTCAATACCATTAAAAGCAAAAAAGATGAACCAAATTCCACAGAACCCCCCTAACTAACTGCAACAAGTATAAAAGAAGTACTCCCTCCGCCCCAATAAGAGCTGTCCGTTTTTTGCCTTGCACGCAAATTAATAAAATGGGTGGGAAGAAAAAATATTGTGAGTGTAATTTGAAAATAGGAAAGAGAATGAGTGGAGAGAATAGTAAATTATAATGGTGTTGTGAGTATTAAAATAATGTAGGAGAGAGAATGAGTGGAGGGAATAGTAAAGATTTCTTTGCCTAAAAAGGAAAATGAAAACTATTAACGGGACATCCAAAATGGCAAAATGGGAAGCTACTATTGAAATGGAGGGAGTATGTATTAGAAACTACTCGACCAAACAAGCAGAAAGATGATAGTTAATAGGCCCAACTAATATGATATGACCCAAAAATTACAATTTGACTCAACTATATAAGATCAAAGGTAAATATGGCTGATATGGCCCAACTAATAAGATATGTCCCAAAAACTACACAATACCATAAATTTGTAAATTAATTTCATAAAAAATAAGGTTAATCATTCAACATAGTAAACTTAATTGGATGAAAATATTAATTCAAACACTTTTAAATCCGCCCCAATGGCCCAAATTAAGAAACCATATTATGCTGAATTGGATCAAATGGGATTAGACAAGTACTTAAAAAATTGAGCCCAATAATCCATAGGTGTGATATTAGTGTACAATAGAAAGTCTAATCCCATTAACATTGTGGAGTAGTTTTTATAAAACTAGTTAGTAACCCGTCAATACTCGACGGGGGCATGATAAATCAACTGTTAAAAATTATATCTGAAATTTAAATGAAAAAGTGTATAAAATATTATTTTTTCTGTTCCAAAATGAATGTCATTATGAGATTTAAGGGACATTTTTAAAAAAATGAATTTTAATAGAATATAAATCAAAAGCATTCTTGCAATTCACATAAAATTTTTAGTTTTACAAAAATATAATAAACAATGAAAAAACAAATTAAAAAAAATGATTTAGGGACAAAGATGTCAAGTTTCAAAAAGTAAAGACATTCAATTTGAGATGAAGGAGCTGAGTTAATAGATTTTTTGAATGTCAAGTTTTAAAAAGTAAAGACATTCAATTTGAGATGGAGGGAGTAATTGAGAGTAATTGATAAGTTGTAAATTTTGGAGGAATGAATTACGTTATTCCCTTCGTTATTCCCTTCGTTTCAAAATTCTTATAGTTAAAGAAGTAAAATTTTGTGCAAAATATTTACTTGTTTTACCGTTTTTTATTAATAAGATTATGTCATATTTCACCTAAAATATCTAACTAATCAAGTTTTTACATTTGATCACCAAGTTCTTTTATTTGTTTATTTTGCAACCAAAACATTTTTTTCATACACAATCACTATCTCTAAATCTGTAAATAAATTCGTTTAATAATCATGTGTCGTTGCATGTGACATATTTCATTTCGAGCAATAATTACTTAAATTTGTGAAAACATTCAGAAATCATATACTTAGATTGCCCGTTCCTCCGTTCATAGCTAATAATTACTTAAATTTGTGGTTTCTTCCTAAAAAATAATAGCCTTTTTCATTGTAAATCCCCACAAAACCCTTTTTTTCTTACTGAAAACTTCATCTTGAAATGGGACCTTCCAAGTTGATTAATCAACTTCAACAGAGTATTTGTTATTTTTCTTCCCTTTTATCAAATTAATTCACTCCATAGTTTTAGTTATTTTCTTTATTTTTTTATCTGAATTAATTCTCTAAATAGTTAAACTCATTGATGGTATGAGCCCTAAGACTATCTTATATTTTTCTTTTCTTTGTTTATTTTCTCAATAGTCTTCAAAATAAGTTTTTTTTTACTATTATTTCTGTCTAAATTAAATAAAAGAGATCATATATTTTCTATCAGCATATATAACCCAAAATAGTGCATTAGTGTCAGATGTATACAGAGAAAACTTAATCAACTAAAACCAAGTCATCACAAAATTCATATATTAGGAGAAAACAAAACAACATGGAGGATTAAATTATAAATAAAAGAGATCTTATATTATTATCTAAGGTTCTTGAATTTGAATTATATATAAAAAAAGAGTGGAACGTAAATTGTTGTGAAAAAAGAATGCAATGATATAAAAAAAGAGTGGAACGTAAAATTAAGGAAAAAGTTAAATTTGTGTTTGAATTATAAAAATAATTAAACTATGAATTTATTTTTAGTAGGAGGGGATAATATATTATTTTTGCTTATTTATTTATAGAATAAATTTATGAAAATATGAAATTGCATTCATATGACAATCAAGGAAAATAGTTGATTTCATTTTAAAATTTGAAAAATAAATAAACCAATTATTTAATTTTAGTATTTACTTTTTGCTTATTTAATTTTAGAATTAACTTAATAATTTTGAATTCAAATCCATGCAAACAAAAATAAGATTAGATAGTTAATAAAAAGTTTTATTAAATAAAAATGAAAGCAATCAATAAAAAGATTCTTATAAGCTCAAAGGAATTAAAATTACAATAAAATGAGATGAAAATAATCTACATTCTTTCTTTACCATAGCCATTACATGTTTCAAGTTATAAAAAATCTGAAATTTAAATAAGAACTTGGTTAAAATTGAAAAACTTTGAAAAAAAACTGTTGAAAGGAATTAGTTACAGACACAACATTTTTACTAATAATTTTTAGTGAATATGGTTTATTCCTACTACATTTCATTTACCTTGGATGAGAAACCAAATAGTATTGATCCCATAGAATGTGCTTCAGCTGAAATACATTTACACGAATGGTTAACATACATAAATTTATTTAATCAAACCAAGTCACCACAATTTTGAAGGAAAAAAAAACATGAAGTAAATGAAAAGTGAAGGAAAGAGGGCAATACCTAATTGTTGATTTCGATGACGACGGAAGAGAAAATACCTATATATAAAAAAATGGGAGTAAGGAATATACTTTATGATCTAATTAATAGATCATAAAAATTTTGGTCCTAAAAATTTGGGTAAATGTGCTATATTATGCTAAAATTTCGAGACTTTTTCAAATTAACCTTGATTTATTGGTTTGACTTTTTAAAGGACTAAGCTACAAAATGAATCTTTTTTAAAGGATTAAGTTACAATTGATTCTGTATAGACAACAACTAAAACACAAATGAATTAAAAGGGCTAAAACACAAATGAATGATTTTTATGAACCAAAAATGTGAATTATTTCATTTAAATAAACTTATTGGATTTGTTTTAATGTATAAGTTTAATTAATAATTAATTTCATTTAAATAAACGAAAACAATATGTTAGGTTTATATACAACAATAAAGAAGTGAGACGATAATTTTGATATAAAACATTTTAATAAACTTGTTTGTGAATTGTTTCATTTAAATAAACTTATTCGATTTATTTTAATGTATAAGTTTAATTAATAATTAATTTCATTTAAATAAAGGAAAACAATATGTTATTATTCTCTAATAATTTTGATATAAAATATTTAAATAAACTTATTGAATTTATTTCATTTAAATAAACTTATTGGATTTATTTTAACGTATAATTATTAATTAACTAAACTTATTGGATTTATTATGAATCAAATTACCAGGATCTATTGGATTTAATTTTTAAAGGACTAAAACACAAATGAATGATTTTTATGGATCAAAAATTTGAATTATTGGAGAATTTAATTTTCAAAGGACTAAAAAACAAATGAATTAAAAGGACTAAAACACAAATGATTGTTATTTATAGACCAAAAAGCTGATTTATTGGAGAAAATGAATGAAATTTAAGGACCAAAATGCAAAATATCGGCGAATAAGAGAGCCTGCCACGTGGCGAGCTGTGGAGCTTGAAATTTCTTCTGCTTTATATAAAAGCAGAAGAAATTCCAAGCTCCACAGCTCGCCACGTGGCAAGCTCTTATTTTCAGTTGAATTTGAAATTCAAATTGATTTTCATTAATAGATGAATTATATAAGGAAAATATTTGAAAAAAAAATAAATGTTATTATTCTCTAATAATTAACATTTTAACCCGATTAAAAGTCAATTTTTGTAGAATTTAGGGTTAATATTTTGGTCCTAAAAATTTGGGTAAATGTGCAATTCAAATTAATTAAGCTTAAAATTCAGCAAAAAATATTGCACCTAATGCTAGCACCTATGAATCCCTTTCTACTTCTCTCTCACTCACTCTCTCTTTTTATTTATCTTTCATAAAATTAACAATAGATGGTCTTAAAACTGATTTTCATTCATAGTATTATATTTTTAGAATTTTCATTGTAAATTTTAGTATTATATATTTTAGAATTTTCATATGAAATTCAAAATTTCATAGGAAAATAGTAAAAATTATCGGATGTTAATTGAAATCAAAATCATGCCTCCTACAAATATTTCGTCAGAAATTTGAACTATATTTATCTATTACCATATTTATCAAAATTTCAAAATTTTAGTTTAGAACTTGATTTTCCAAAATTCAAAATGTATATCAGATATTTTAACTATATTTATCTATTACCCTATTTATCAAAATTTAAAAATTTTAAAATTTAAAATTTGAATAAATCACCTACAATCAAAGGCCTAAACTAATGGAACCTATATAGAGTACATGATATACATAAACTTGTGGTAGGAGTCCTATTTGGTATCTAGATATGTACAGAATAAATAAAGACTAATTAAACTCCTAAACTAATGAAACTTATATAGAAGGAATTTACTGTTACATATTTAAACCAATACCAATCAAATAATACATCAAAATGAATATAAAAAATATAATTATTTTTGTTATCTTCATAAGTCAACTTAATTTGAATGTAATGTAAATATTTAAATTTACTTCCTTATCTTGCAATATTTGAATGTAATGTAAATATTTAAATTTACGTCAACAAAAATTTCGGCCATTTGCAAATCAACTAAAATGTATTGGCGAAATCATCCCAATCATTTTATATATAATGATTGATAAGTAAATTTCTTAACCGGGTTTTTTTATTTTTTGGCCTTCATTCTGTGTTAAATTAACACTTAAATTTCGGCAATTAAGAATCATCTCAATCATTTTATGTATAATGATGGATAAGTTCCTAATTAACCGGGTTTTTTTACCTACAATTCGTGTTAAATTAGCCCTTAAATTTTGGCAATTAATTAAATTAAATGAATTAACTATGTTTTAAATAGAAACTTATCTGTACAATATTATGCTAAAATTTCGGGACTTTTTCAAATTAACCTTGATTTATTGGTTTGACTTTTTAAAGAACTAAGCTACAAAATGAATCTTTTTTAAAGGACTAAGCTACAAATGATTCTGTATAGACAACAACTAAAACACAAATGAATTAAAAGGACTAAAACACAAATGAATGATTTTTATGAACCAAAAATGTGAATTATTTCATTTAAATAAACTTATTGGATTTGTTTTAATGTATAAGTTTAATTAATAATTAATTTTATTTAAATAAATGAAAACAATATGTTAGGTTTATATACAACAATAAAAAAGTGAGACGATAATTTTGATATAAAACATTTAAATAAACTTATTTGTGAATTGTTTCATTTAAATAAACTTATTGGATTTATTTTAATGTATAAGTTTAATTAATAATTAATTTCATTTAAATAAAAGAAAACAATATGTTATTATTCTCTAATAATTTTGATATAAAATATTTAAATAAACTTATTGGATTTATTTCATTTAAATAAACTTATTGGATTTATTTTAATGTATAATTATTAACTAGTGAGTAACCCGTCGAGATTCGACGGGTATATTAAGGCTTATTATTACTTATTGCTAGAATCTGTAATTTCATTTAAATAAACGAAAATAATATGTTAGGTTTATATCCAACAATAAAAAAGTGAGATGATCATTTTGGGACAGAGAGAGAGATTCTTTAGTAAGAAACTGAAGTTTTTTCCATTTCAAGGAGCAGACACTATCTGCAATACAGCATCATCAAGATGTCAATTTTTCACAAAATTCAAAGAACACTTCTACTCTTCTCAAGTCAACATAGTTTTAAAAATTATAAGAAGTAAAATATATACCCAACTATCTCATAGCTACACACTAAAGACGGCATGTCACCATGGGAAATTCATAACATAATCCTAGAAATAAATAAGTCATCTAAATTCTATTAGATAGATACAAAAATAAAAAATGTCTTTATTTTATCTGCTTCTCCAATGCACATCATGAATTGGTCTGCCACACCTTTTAATACACAGTAGATATCACCTGAGAGCAGGTAATGATATATGTAATAGTGCCAAGTGAAGTGGATTATTTGCAATTACCGTAAAACTGTAACTCATGGGAAATGAGAGAGAGAGAGTGTGTCTTACCTTTGTAGCGTAGCAGCAAGTCTTTCACAGTAGAAATTCTGAATCCAATACTTGACATTAACTACATCAGTAGAAGTTACAAATAGTCAAGTTAACTACATAAATATAATCACTTACAAACTCTGTTCCAAAATCACATGATTAACTTATTAATATTTATATATTAAAATTACCTCACAATTTGTCGAAAATTTCTTTATACACCACATTAGTTGTGGTATCATGCGTCTGACCATCTTTTTCACAAATGAGAACTTTGAGACCTTTTTTACTGGTGACTCTTGATATTGCCACATACAACTGACCGTGGCTAAATACAGGTCGGGGAAGGTAGAGCCCAACGTGTGAAAGCGATTGCCCCTGACTCTTATTTATAGTCATAGCAAAGCAAACGACCAAAGGAAATTGTCTCTGTTGAAACTTCACGGGAAATTTTGTCAAATCTGATGGGCTCAAGATCATTCTAGGAATAAAAACCTTCATTCCAACATTTTTATCCGACAATATTTTTGCTTCAACTACGTGCTTTCCAAGATTTGTGACAATCATTCTTGTTCCATTGCATAATTCTGAAGCTTGATCAATATTCCTGACCAGCATGACCATACACCCAACTTTAAGCTTGATGATGTGATTTGGCAATCCCGAGCATTTAATAGTATTTAGAAACTCAACTGAAAAAACATCCTCATGTCCTGTAATATCTCCATCCTCCTTACTGATGCTATCTGAACTCATATACTCCACCTCTTCACCGGGCAACAATGACATCACATAATCATTTATGCAATCTACTATTTCATTTGTTGGTGCCAAAACAGCTCTACTCTGAAAGAATCCATCAAGAAACATATTTTTTAATATGTCAGGATATGTATATTCAACGATAGCTGCAATAGGATCATCTGCATCTCTTATAAGAATGTCATCCGGTATCTTAATATCAGCTTCTCCGTCATTTTCTTCACCGACATTTCCATCTCCGACCTGTAATATCCATTCAGCAAAATCCCTAATCTCTGAAACATCTGAAGAAGATGAACCGACCTATGTATAGACAATATTGTTACTATAAAACATTTAAATAAATGAAAAATGGAAGCATAAAATATATAATTTTTGATAGCAGATGAGATTACCTGCAACCTCATGTTTTTTGTCAATTTAAGGACTTCACATGAATTCCAAAGTTTAGATGAACTGATGGTAGCATGCACAATATCATGTCGCCTTCCTTTATGAACAACCGGCAATATTTGCCTGAAATCATTTCCTAACACAACAACTAATCCACCGAAGGGCTTATCAGAGCATCGACCGTCAGAAGTACGCATAATGTCCCTCAAGCTCCTATCAAGAGCCTCGAAGAAGTGCTTGTGGGTCATTGGAGTCTCATCCCAAATTATTAGCTTTGTTTTCTTTAGAAGACCACACACTTCAGAATCCGACTTGATCTTGCTGTAAGTTGAGTTTTCATGGACCTGTATGGGTATACCGAATCTAGAGTGAGCAGTTCTGCCCATAGGAAGAAGCAAAGAAGTTATACCGCTAGAAGCCACCGGAAGAACTATATCCATCCTGCTTCTTAAGGCCGAGCACAATGTCTTCCATATGAAAGTCTTTCCCGTACCTCCATACCCATACAAAAAGAACACACCACCATTGCCATTATCAACTGCAGTCATAATCTTATCGTAAACCATTTTTTGCTCTTCGATCAAACATGCATATAATCTAGAGTATTCAGCCTTCATCTCATCTACATTATATGACATTTCATCTAATATTAGCATATTTTCCGCATCGCAAATGACAGAACTGATAGGTTGAGGCATATCCTTAAAATTATGGAGACCGCTACAATTCGCTGCAAGTAACTTATCAATTTCTTCCAATGCAAAATTTTAACTTGCTCATCACTTTTAACTTGCTCATCACTGAGTGTTAGACCTGTATATAAGCAGTAGATTCAAATTAAGAAGTAAATGCTCATAAAAATGATAACCAAAATTTAGATAAAAAAATAATAATATATGAAACATGAAACATGAACCATGACCATCGAATAAACTATAAGATAAATCATAAAATTATTAAATCAAACATTATAAAAGATTTATCGGGATTGTTAAAATTCTTTTGATGCTTGTAGATGATATCATCGGAGAGAAGTTGCCAAGTTTTATTCCATACGTCTTGTGGCCTCGACATACTATTAGACAGTAGTAGCATCGCTAATAGTCTTCTTAAGTAATCTGGGGACCCCATTCACTTGCTTCTTTGATTCCATCAACATATTCTTTATCATCATCTAACAATCCTAGAGCATAACATGCTGCATAATATAAGAGAGCATTTGAATTGTCATTAAAATTATATTTTCTATAAATTTGATCAAACATATTTAAAAAAAAATTAGTGCGATATTTTTTTTTTAATTTGTGTAATGAAAAAATAATTATTTTTATTTTACTCTTTTAAATAGTGAGAAAATAATTTTGCCCGTTTTAAAAACAATTTGTCTCTGCCATTGTGTTGACTTGGGGTGACCATCTTGTGAAAGGGTTTCACATACATTTAGAACTTTAGAATGCTTTCAATAACTGTGTAGTTCAAAGTATTGTATAATTTTCAGATAGATACCCAATTGCAACCCATAATTTTGACTGCATAATATAAGAGAGCATTTGAATTGTCATTAAATAAAATCAATTTTCTCACGAACAGTTGGATTGATGTGAAGTTTAGATGCATGCTTCATAGTAGAAACGCGAATATTTCCTGTATAAAAATTATGAATATTATATGAATGACAATAACATTGATTCTAAAATATATAACAATCTATATATACATTTATGGCAATAACATTCATTCAAAACTATATAACAATCTATATATACATATAAGTACTAAAAAAAGTTTACCTCAATATTTCGATATCATTACGAATTGTAGAATCAGTATTATCGGATCATCAGCATTGTCACCTCTACTGTCAATAAAAAACTTGAGCTCATCTACATATGACTCCCACAATATGCAACACAGTTGCAATCCCCTGTTATTATATTAAAAAATTATATGTAAATATAATACTAAAATAACCTGCTTATAATAAAAATTTTAATCAAACGATGATATTTAGATTAACGTACTCATTATTAACCAATGTCACATCCATTTTCCTAGCATTGCAGGCATCTATAACCTCGAAATCTCCTATAGGCAGTATAACCTCGCCAATAACATCTAGTAATATTTCTGTTGGACTTTATGTATGGCTTCTCAAGAACTTAACAGAAAATCTGACGGAGAAAATAACGGAGATTGGGAAAACTAGAAACAAGTCGAGTCTTGTATTATATACAATCTCCGTAAGAGTTATTTGTCCCGCACAGGTGCTTACGGTTGAATAACAAAACTCTCGTAAGATAAAACGACTTAACTATTAGTTATAAGGAGCACTCCAATATAACTAATCTAACGAACAACTCAATGTTTTGAACTTTGGACTTGAAAAGATTTGATGCAACAAGATGATATGATTTGGCTATGTTAATCTATCTCTCTAGAGGGTTGGAAGGCTCAAATGACTGTATGTGTAAATTGAAATTCGGAGGGAAGGTATTTAAAGAGATTTAAAGGGTTCATGGCTTTTCACTTCAAGAGGTGCCAAACTGTTCGGATTACGCCCACGAGCGCGGCCGCTCTTGCCTTGGCGCGACCGCGCTCTCATGCCGAGACCAGGCCAAGATTTAACCTTAAATCAGCGCGGCCGCTCTAGGCTGGAGCGCGACCGCGCTGAAGCCCAGAATTGAAAGGTCACGAAAACCTTTTTGGGAACAGTTGTGACCCAAACCAATTTGGATCAGTCCAAGTCAACCCAAGTTAACTTTAACCCTTTATTTAACTCTCGTTAAGTTACAAAAACACTTGTCATTAATTCTCATTCACCCTAAACGGTTTAGAGACATTAAATGAGTTTAATAATCTACAACAAATGTAGAATACATTTTGTAACAAGTTTCGTTAACAAATAACGAACTTCCGTTAGAAACTAGATCAACGTTAAGTCAAACTTAACTTTCCGTTATCTATTTCCAACAATCCCCCACATGAATGACAATTAATGCATGTATGCAATTTCGTCCAAAGTTCCGGCGAACTATTATTACATCGGGATAGATAGCTTGTGGCCTTGAATCCTCCCTAGTGAAATATTATCGGATATACTAGCCATTTGGTAGCGAGTCGCTTTGAACCAGTGACTGTCGGATGTATACCAAGACAATAATACTCACATAATAACAGCTCTAACAAAAGTTGTTCTCACGTTTTGTCCATTTTGGCCCTGGACCGTATCTCATTCATAAGCGTTTCTTTAGAGGCGGCCTAATTACCTCTCGCTTATATAGGTGATTCTTACTATAAAGAGTATCATGCACTACTCCACCCGTAGGTATAGAAATCATTAAAAAGTTTTCTCAACTTATCCTTACCACTGCTGCATGTGCTTGTACTTGGATGTTCTGGGAATGAGTATTCAACATCTCCAGGTTAATAAACCGAGTTGTTGTTTCCAAGTAACTCTACTAGAACTTATAACTTGGTTGTCTCATTGAACCAAGGGCCTGGGATCTCCATTTCTCAAGGTTGAGTGTCCGCTATAAGTCCTTTTGTTGTGGGTTTTAAACCCATTCCCCTTAACAGTTTATACAGTTGATCCCGATTTATACCTTTGGTAAACGGATCCGCTAGGTTATCACATGATTTCACATAATCAATAGTGATAACGCCATTCTTGATCAACTGTCTAATGGTATTGTGTCTACGACGAATATGTCTAGACTTACCATTGTACATACTATTCTGTGCCCTTCCAATTGCTGATTGACTATCACAATGGATTAGTACAGCGAGCGCGAGTTTGCTCCAACAAGGAACATCCTCCAGGAAGTTCTTAAGCCATTCTGCTTCTTCCCCAGCTTTATCTAACGCGATAAACTCAGACTCCATCGTGGATCTGGCTATGCAAGTCTGTTTGGAGGATTTCCATGACACTGCTCCTCCACTTATTGTGAATACATATCCACTCGTGGATTTAGAGTCTTTTGTGTCCGATATCCAATTGGCATCACAGTATCCTTCTAATACTGCTGGATATTTCTTGTAAAGTATCCCATGGTTTAATGTATACTTTAAATATCTTAGTACTCTCATTAGTGCTTTCCAATGATCAGTACTAGGATTGCTTGTGAACCTACTTAGTTTGCTCACTGAATATGCAATGTCTGGACGAGTACAATTCGTTAAGTACATCGATCGCCAATTATTCTTGCATATTCCAATTGAGAAAGCTGGTTCCCCCTTATTCTTGGCTAAATGTAGAGCCAAGTCTACAGGTGTCTTAGCCGGAGGGTCATCAAAGACATTGAATTTCCGAAGAACATTCTCTAGGTAATGGGATTGTGAAAGAACTAATCCTTCAGATGTTCTAGAGATCTTTATCCCTAATATTACATCAGCTAATCCCATGTCTTTCATGTCAAAGTTCTTCTTTAACATGCCTTTGGTATTCATGATCAAATCATGACTACTTCCCATTATGAGCATGTCGTCTACATAAAGACAAACGATAACGAATGATTCGATGTTCCTTTAATGTAGACACATTTGTCACATTCATTAATCTTGAATCCATTCGATAACATAGTTCGTCGAACTTCTCATGCCATTGTTTAGGTGCTTGTTTTAGTCCATACAAGGACTTTACAAGTTTACACACCTTTCGTTCTTTACCAGGAACCACGAACCCTTCGGGTTGTTCCATGTAAATTTCTTCATCAAGTTCTCCATTTAGGAAAGCAGTCTTCACATCCATTTGGTGTATCTCAAGATTATGCCTTGCGCAATAGCTATGAGAACACGAATGGATGTGATCCTTGTGACAGGGAGTATGTATCAAAGAAATCATATCCCTCTTCGTCTAAAGGCTTTGGCAACTAGCCTAGCTTTGTACTTATCGATTGATCCATCCGCTTTATACTTTCTTTTAAGGATCCATTTGCAACCCAATGGTTTGCAACCTGGAGGAGATCAACCAATTCCCAAGTATTGTTGAGCATTATGGATTCAATTTCGTTATTAATAGCTTCTTTCGAACGAACTATCTGGACCGGATAAAGCTTCTTTAACAGTTGCAGGTTCGTTTTCTAACATGTAAGATAGAAAATCAGGACCAAAAGATTTTTCCACTCTTGTCCTTTTGCTACGTCTTGGTTCTTCATCTTCTATTTGAGAAGGACCGGTTGTAGCCTCATATGTTCTTTTACTAGAACCTACATCTTTCCTGTCCTTAACCGGAAAAATGTTTTCAAAGAATACCGCATTCCTTGATTCTATAGTAGTTCCTACATGCATATCAGGAATGTCCGATTTGTGCACTATGAAACGGTAGGCACTACTATTGTTGGCATATCCAATAAAAATACAGTCAATGGTCTTTGGACCAATCTTGACTTGTTTCGGCTTAGGTACTTCAACCTTGGCCAAACACCCCCACACTTTAAGGTATTTAAAACATGGCCTACGATTATGCCACATTTCATAGGGTGTTTTGTCAATACCTTTCTTGGGTATTTTATTAAGAACATAATTAGAAGTGAGTATTGCTTCCCCCCACAAGTTGTCGGGTAAGCTGAACTTATCAAAAGCGCGTTCATCATCTCCTTGAGAGTACGGTTTTGCGTTCAGCAACTCCATTAGATTGAGGGGTATATGGAGCCGTTGTTTGATGAATTATGCCGGATTCCCAACATAGTCCTTCAAATGGTGCTTCATATTCTCCACCTCTATCGCTTCTAATTTTCTTAATCTTTAAGTTAAGTTGATTCTCAACTTCTTTCTTATAAGTCTCAAAAGCCCCTAAGGCTTCATCCTTACTTCTTAAGAGATAAACATAGCAGTACTTAGTGCAATCATCTATAAATGTAATGAAGTACTTTTTACCTCCTCGAGTTTGCACTAGTTTTAAATCACATATGTCGGTGTGAATTAACTCGAGAGGAGTTGTGTCTCTTTGTATGGCATTAAATGGCGACTTTGTCATTTTTGCCTCAACACAAACTTCGCACCTATTAGTCGATTCGGATTTAGTCATTTGGATTAAATCTTGTCTCGCTAATTTCTTAATGGTATCGAGGTTTACATGTCCTAATCTATCATGCCATAAATTAGAACTTTCCGACAAATAAACATAAGAAACACAACTTTTATTCATCGCACTTTGGCGGATCACAGTCATTACATTCATTTTAAAAAAGGCCCTCCTCGAGGTAACCCTTTCCAAGAAACAAACCATTCTTGGTTAGTACAAATTTGTCGGATTCAAATACTAGTCTAAAGCCGGCCTTACTAAGCAAAGCGCCGGACACCAAATTTTTACGGATGTCTGGAACATGCAGCACATCCAACAAGGTTACTTCTTTACCGGAAGTCATCTTCAAAATCACGTTTCCAATGCCTTGAACATCGGAGGTCGCAGAATTTCCCATGTAAAGCTTTCTTCCGGAGATGGGAGTATAGGAGGAGAAACTTTCCTTGTTACCACAAATATGGCGGGTAGCACCGGTATCTATCCACCAAGCCTTTGGATTCCCCTCCAAGTTTGCAACGTTGGCCTCGAACACAACCGCTGCAAAGTCAAGATCCATGTGGTCAACATTATTCGCCTCTTTCTTCGGGAGACGACAATCCCTTGACAAGTGGCCCGGTTTGCCACAATTATAGCAAGACCCCTTGAATTTCTTAGAGGCCTTCTTCTTCCCTTTCTTAGCATTCCCGTCATTTCCGGAATGCTTTCTCTTTGTGCCACTTATGCTAGCCTCGGCGAGATTGACCTTAGCCTCCATCTTGCCCTTAGCAACTTTGGTCTCATTCATTCTAGTGTTCTCTTCTATTTGAAGACGAACAACTATGTCTTCCAAGGACATCTCTTTGCGTTTATGCTTGAGATAGTTCTTGAAATCCTTCCATGAAGGAGGCAACTTTTCAATGATAGAAGCCACCTTAAATGGATCATTCATGATCATCCCTTCGGCATCAAGCCCATGTAGAATGATTTGAAATTCATCTACTTGAGTTGTTACCGATTTGGAATCGACCATCATAAAGTCAAGATACTTACCGACGACAAATTTCTTTGACCGGCATCTTCGATCTTGTACTTAGTTCCAAGGTGTCCCATAACGCCTTGGCTATCTCGACATTACTATACACATTGTATAGAGCATCATCAAGACCATTAAGTATGTAATTCTTACATAAAAAATTACCGTGAGCCCAAGCCTCTTTTGCCATTTTCCGTTGAGGGTCGGGATCACCTTTTTCCACCAGCCGGAGGATCTTCCTTCAAGAAGCGGTGCAAGCTTAGGGTGGTCAAGTAGAAGAGCATCTTACGTTGCCATCTCTTGAAATCCACACCGGTAAACTTTGCGGGTTTCTCACCATGACCCGGGTGATGCGGGGTAGGAGCGGGTGCAACATGGTTGAATGTAGCGTCACCTTGTGTAGGAGGCGTCACATTCCCTTGACTTGATGAAGTGGTGTCTTTATCGTTTGCCATCTTTAAAGGTCTTGAGGAAGCGTGAAAATAACTCTTACGATCGTTGGACTTTATGTATGGCTTCTCAAGAACTTAACAGAAAATCTGACGGAGAAAATAACGGAGATTGGGAAAACTAGAAACAAGTCGAGTCTTGTATTATATACAATCTCCGTAAGAGTTATTTGTCCCGCACAAGTGCTTACGGTTGAATAACAAAACTCTCGTAAGATAAAACGACTTAACTATTAGTTATAAGGAGCACTCCAATATAACTAATCTAACGAACAACTCAATGTTTTGAACTTTGGACTTGAAAAGATTTGATGCAACAAGATGATATGATTTGGCTATGTTAATCTATCTCTCTAGAGGGTTGGAAGGCTCAAATGACTGTATGTGTAAATTGAAATTCGGAGGGAAGGTATTTAAAGAGATTTAAAGGGTTCATGGCTTTTCACTTCAAGAGGTGCCAAAACTGTTCAGATTCTGCCCACGAGCGCGGCCGCTCTTGCCTTGAGCGCGACCGCGCTCTCATGCCGAGACCAGGCCAAGATTTAACCTTAAATCGGCGCGGCCGCTCAGAGGCTGGAGCGCGGCCGCGGCGAAGCCCGGGCGAAAGGTCACGAAAACCTTTTGGGAGCAGGTTGTGACCCAAACCAATTTGGATCAGTCCAAGTCAACCCAAGTTAACTTTAACCCTTTATTTAACTCTCGTTAAGTTACAAAAAACACTTGTCATTAATTCTCATTCACCCTAAACGGTTTAGAGACATTAAATGAGGTTAATAATCTACAACAAATGTAGAATACATTTTTGTAACAAGTTTCGTTAACAAATAACGAACTTCCGTTAGAAACTAGATCAACGTTAAGTCAAACTTAACTTTCCGTTATCTATTTCCAACAATCCCCCACATGAATGACAATTAATGCATGTATGCAATTTCGTCCAAAGTTCCGGCGAACTATTATTACATCGGGATAGATAGCTTGTGGCCTTGAATCCTCCCTAGTGAAATATTATCGGATATACTAGCCATTTGGTAGCGAGTCGCTTTGAACCGATGGTGTCGGATGTATACCAAGACAATAATACTCACATAATAACAGCTCTAACAAAAGTTGTTCTCACGTTTTGTCCATTTTGGCCTGGACCGTATCTCATTCATAAGCGTTTCTTTAGAGGCGGCCTAATTACCTCTCGCTTATATAGGTGATTCTTACTATAAAGAGTATCATGCACTACTCCACCCGTAGGTATAGAAATCATTAAAAAGTTTTCTCAACTTATCCTTACCAACTTCTTTGCATGTGCTTGTACTTGGATGTTACGGGAATGAGTATTCAACATCTCCAGGTTAATAAACCGAGTTGTTGTTTCCAAGTAACTCTACTAGAACTTATAACTTGGTTGTCTCATTGAACCAAGGGCACAGGATCTCCATTTCTCGAGGTTGAGTGTCCGCTATAAGTCCTTTTGTTGTGGGTTTTAAACCCATTCCCCTTAACGGTTTATACGGTTGATCCCGATTTATACCTTTGGTAAACGGATCCGCTAGGTTATCACATGATTTCACATAATCAATAGTGATAACGCCATTCTTGATCAGCTTGTCTAATGGTATTGTGTCTACGACGAATATGTCTAGACTTACCATTGTACATACTATTCTGTGCCCTTCCAATTGCGATTGACTATCACAATGGATTAGTACGACGAGCACGGGTTTGCTCCAACAAGGAACATCCTCCGGGAAGTTCTTAAGCCATTACGCTTCTTCCCCGGCTTTATCTAACGCGATAAACTCGAGACTCCATCGTGGATGCGGCTATGCAAGTCTGTTTGGAGGATTTCCATGACCTTTGCTCCTCCACTTATTGTGAATACATATCCACTCGTGGATTTAGAGTCTTTGTGTCCAGATATCCAATTGGCATCACGGTATCCTTCTAATCTTTCTTGGATATTTCTTGTAAAGTATCCCATGGTTTTAATGTATACTTTAAATATCTTAGTACTCTCATTAGTGCTTTCGATGATCGGTACTAGGATTGCTTGTGAACCTACTTAGTTTGCTCCTTTGAATATGCAATGTACGGGCAGTACAATTCGTTAAGTACATCGGACGCCAATTATTCTTGCATATTCCAATTGAGAAAGCTGGTTCCCCCTTATTCTTGGCTAAATGTAGAGCCAAGTCTACAGTGTCTTAGCTGGAGGGTCATCAAAGACATTGAATTTCCGAAGAACATTCTCTAGGTAATGGGATTGTGAAAGAACTAATCCTTCAGATGTTCTAGAGATCTTTATCCCTAATATTACATCGACTAATCCCATGTCTTTCATGTCAAAGTTCTTCTTTAACATGCCTTTGGTATTCATGATCAAATCATGACTACTTCCCATTATGAGCATGTCGTCTACATAAAGACAAACGATAACGAATGATTCGAGATGTTCCTTTAATGTAGACACATTTGTCACATTCATTAATCTTGAATCCATTCGATAACATAGTTACGTCGAACTTCTCATGCCATTGTTTAGGTGCTTGTTTTAGTCCATACAAGGACTTTACAAGTTTACACACCTTTCGTTCTTTACCGGGAACCACGAACCCTTCGGGTTGTTCCATGTAAATTTCTTCATCAAGTTCTCCATTTAGGAAGCAGTCTTCACATCCATTTGGTGTATCTCAAGATTATGCTGCTCTGCAATAGCTATGAGAACACGAATGGATGTGATCCTTGTGACGAGGAGTATGTATCAAAGAAATCATATCCCTCTTTCTGTCTAACGCCTTTGGCAACTAGCCTAGCTTTGTACTTATCGCTTGATCCATCCGCTTTATACTTTCTTTTAAGGATCCATTTGCAACCCAATGGTTTGCAACTGGAGGGAGATCAACTAATTCCCAAGTATTGTTGAGCATTATGGATTCAATTTCGTTATTAATAGCTTCTTTCCCGAACGAACTATCCGGACCGGATAAAGCTTCTTTAACGAGTTGATGGTTCGTTTTCTAACATGTAAGATAGAAAATCGGGACCAAAAGATTTTTCCACTCTTGTCCTTTTGCTACGTCTTGGTTCTTCATCTTCTATTTGAGAAGGACCGGTTGTAGCCTCATATGTTCTTTTACTAGAACCTACATCTTTCTGTCCTTAACTTAGGAAAAATGTTTTCAAAGAATACCGCATTCCTTGATTCTATAGTAGTTCCTACATGCATATCGGGAATGTCCGATTTGTGCACTATGAAATGGTAGGCACTACTATTGTTGGCATATCCAATAAAAATACGATCGATGGTCTTTGGACCAATCTTGACTTGTTTCGGCTTAGGTACTTCAACCTTGGCCAAACACCCCCACACTTTAAGGTATTTAAAACATGGCCTACGATTATGCCACATTTCATAGGGTGTTTTGTCAATACCTTTCTTGGGTATTTTATTAAGAACATAATTAGAAGTGAGTATTGCTTCCCCCCACAAGTTGTCGGGTAAGCTTTGAACTTATCAAAAGCGCGTTCATCATCTCCTTGAGAGTACGGTTTTTGCGTTCAGCAACTCCATTAGATTGAGGGGTATATGGAGCCGTTGTTTGATGAATTATGCCGGATTCCCAACATAGTCCTTCAAATGGTGCTTCATATTCTCCACCTCTATCGCTTCTAATTTTCTTAATCTTTAAGTTAAGTTGATTCTCAACTTCTTTCTTATAAGTCTCAAAAGCCCCTAAGGCTTCATCCTTACTTCTTAAGAGATAAACATAGCAGTACTTAGTGCAATCATCTATAAATGTAATGAAGTACTTTTTACCTCCTCGAGTTTGCACTAGTTTTAAATCACATATGTCGGTGTGAATTAACTCGAGAGGAGTTGTGTCTCTTTGTATGGCATTAAATGGCGACTTTGTCATTTTTGCCTCAACACAAACTTCGCACCTATTAGTCGATTCGGATTTAGTCATTTGGATTAAATCTTGTCTCGCTAATTTCTTAATGGTATCGAGGTTTACATGTCCTAATCTATCATGCCATAAATTAGAACTTTCCGACAAATAAACATAAGAAACACAACTTTTATTCATCGCACTTTGGCGGATCACAGTCATTACATTCATTTTAAAAAGGCCCTCCTCGAGGTAACCCTTTCCAAGAAACAAACCATTCTTGGTTAGTACAAATTTGTCGGATTCAAATACTAGTCTAAAGCCGGCCTTACTAAGCAAAGCGCCTTAGGACACCAAATTTTACGGATGTACGGAACATGCAGCACATCCAACAAGGTTACTTCTTTACCGGAAGTCATCTTCAAAATCACGTTTCCAATGCCTTGAACATCGGAGGTCGCAGAATTTCCCATGTAAAGCTTTCTTAGGAGATGGGAGTATAGGAGGAGAAACTTTCCTTGTTACCACAAATATGGCGGGTAGCACCGGTATCTATCCACCAAGCCTTTGGATTCCCCTCCAAGTTTGCAACGTTGGCCTCGAACACAACCGCTGCAAAGTCAAGATCCATGTGGTCAACATTATTCGCCTCTTTCTTCGGGAGACGACAATCCCTTGACAAGTGGCCCGGTTTGCCACAATTATAGCAAGACCCCTTGAATTTCTTAGAGGCCTTCTTCTTCTTCCCTTTCTTAGCATTCCCGTCATTTCCGGAATGCTTTCTCTTTGTGCCACTTATGCTAGCCTCGGCGAGATTGACCTTAGCCTCCATCTTGCCCTTAGCAACTTTGGTCTCATTCATTCTAGTGTTCTCTTCTATTTGAAGACGAACAACTATGTCTTCCAAGGACATCTCTTTGCGTTTATGCTTGAGATAGTTCTTGAAATCCTTCCATGAAGGAGGCAACTTTTCAATGATAGAAGCCACCTTAAATGGATCATTCATGATCATCCCTTCGGCATCAAGCCCATGTAGAATGATTTGAAATTCATCCACTTGAGTTGTTACCGATTTGGAATCGACCATCATAAAGTCAAGATACTTACCGACGACAAATTTCTTTGACCCGGCATCTTCGATCTTGTACTTCCGTTCCAAGGTGTCCCATAACGCCTTGGCTATCTCGACATTACTATACACATTGTATAGAGCATCATCAAGACCATTAAGTATGTAATTCTTACATAAAAAATTACCGTGAGCCCAAGCCTCTTTTGCCATTTTCCGTTGAGGGTCGGGATCACCTTTTTCCACCGCCGGAGGATCTTCCTTCAAGAAGCGGTGCAAGCTTAGGGTGGTCAAGTAGAAGAGCATCTTCTGTTGCCATCTCTTGAAATCCACACCGGTAAACTTTGCGGGTTTCTCACCATGACCCGGGTGATGCGGGGTAGGAGCGGGTGCAACATGGTTGAATGTAGCGTCACCTTGTGTAGGAGGCGTCACATTCCCTTGACTTGATGAAGTGGTGTCTTTATCGTTTGCCATCTTTGAAGGTCTTGAGGAAGCGTGAAAATAACTCTTACGATCGTTGGACTTTATGTATGGCTTCTCAAGAACTTAACAGAAAATCTGACGGAGAAAATAACGGAGATTGGGAAAACTAGAAACAAGTCGAGTCTTGTATTATATACAATCTCCGTAAGAGTTATTTGTCCCGCACAGGTGCTTACGGTTGAATAACAAAACTCTCGTAAGATAAAACGACTTAACTATTAGTTATAAGGAGCACTCCAATATAACTAATCTAACGAACAACTCAATGTTTTGAACTTTGGACTTGAAAAGATTTGATGCAACAAGATGATATGATTTGGCTATGTTAATCTATCTCTCTAGAGGGTTGGAAGGCTCAAATGACTGTATGTGTAAATTGAAATTCGGAGGGAAGGTATTTAAAGAGATTTAAAGGGTTCATGGCTTTTCACTTCAAGAGGTGCCAAAACTGTTCAGATTCTGCCCACGAGCGCGGCCGCTCTTGCCTTGAGCGCGACCGCGCTCTCATGCCGAGACCAGGCCAAGATTTAACCTTAAATCAGCGCGGCCGCTCTAGGCTGGAGCGCGACCGCGCTGAAGCCCAGAACTGAAAGGTCACGAAAACCTTTTTGGGAACAGTTGTGACCCAAACCAATTTGGATCAGTCCAAGTCAACCCAAGTTAACTTTAACCCTTTATTTAACTCTCGTTAAGTTACAAAAAACACTTGTCATTAATTCTCATTCACCCTAAACGGTTTAGAGACATTAAATGAGTTTAATAATCTACAACAAATGTAGAATACATTTTGTAACAAGTTTCGTTAACAAATAACGAACTTCCGTTAGAAACTAGATCAACGTTAAGTCAAACTTAACTTTCCGTTATCTATTTCCAACAATTTCAAGGAAAATAGCATAACTATGAATCTTATGATTGCATTAAGATTTTGAATAAAAATAAGATATATTCTTACCCAAAACAAATTCCTTTGGATATTTACTTAAATCATTAAAGGGGGTGAATTGAAAACCATTGTCTGAGATCCGAGTAGGAATTTCAACTTCAGAAACTTTCGTCGCTAAACTTAAGATTATCTTCCATGCACGATTAATTTTCACCTTTTAATTAATAGGATTGTTTTGCTCCACACCGAAATTAGAAATCTTCCTAATTTGTCCTTCACTAAACTTTTCCTTCTTTGTTGCAAACAAACTTGTTGGGACGGTAGCTTGAATTTTAGACCCCTAAGTAAAATAATGATAAGATATTAGAATTAAAATAGAATTTTTATTTCTTACATTAAACTGTAAGTAATGCAAATTGTAAGTTAAAGAAGAAATATAAACAAAGAAGAATATATATCTTAAGCACTAACCTCATCATCAATCAATATCATTTCAAGCGATTGTTTTCCAAACTTATTTTTTGCTGTCCACACTTTCAAAATACGCACAACTATACTGCGAAGCTTAGTGTTCTTTTCGATTGAATTGATTGTAATCACCGGACTGTTTGTTGCCATTGCTCCTATTGCCTCCTAAAATAGTAATCAAATTAATGTGCATGTACAAAAAAGAGGAAAGACAGACTGAGAAAAACAGAAGCTGAATACAGAATCTGCAATTACATAAGTTTCACCTTTGCCATTTTTTATTGTCCAGAAAAGATCGTCCCATTTTCAAAATTGTTGGGTTAAAATAATTAAATTTCCAAAATTTTCAATCAAAGAAGGAGGGATGAATGAGAGAATGAGAGCCAAACAATAATATCTCAAGGTATCAATGTCATGCTATATGCTCCCAAACAAAGATTAACTAAAGAGAAGGTTCAGTTTTGGTCAAGTTACGTTAATTATGCTTCAGTACTTAATGGTCAGGTAACTTTGGCTTTCCTGACAATTGAGGTTATCTCTTGTTACGGCAATCCTCGGTTCACTTAGTAAACCTCAAACCTAAAAACATCAAGAATTTCAGCTCGAAAAAGGTCAGAGCCTAGGAATTGTCAAAACCTTCAAATCAGAGCCTAGGAATGTTTTAATACTTTTTTATGTATATCATGTACTCTATATAGGTTTCATTAGTTTAGGCCTTTGATTGTGGGTGATTTATTCAAATTTTAAATTATTAAATTTTGATAAATAGGGTAATAGATAAATATAGTTAAAATATTTGGTATACATTTTGAATTTTCGAAAATAAAGTTCTAAACTAAAATTTTGAAATTTCGATAAATATGGTAATAGATCAATAATATATCAAATTTTTGATCCTATTTGCTAAGAGAACAGAAAACTGAACCAGGACTCAACCCAACTCTCAATTAATTCATTTGGAATCCCCTACATGAATTCTTTTCTTTATTCGCTAATAAGAGAAGCTATAGCCTTTTGCTCAAATTAGAGAAAGATTTTTCCCTAATCAAACTAAAAGGTCTCAAAGTTACAATCTTTAACCTGTCTACACTTGAAACAGAAGTTGAATGAACTCATATTTGTAGACCAGTCAATTTAAGCAAGATGAAACCTAGTGGTTGAGAACACAAAAATAAAAAGATTTTTTTGTAAGATTTTAAAAGGTTAACAACATTAATCTTGACCCTAACAAACACAAACCCTACAACAACAACGACAATGTTCACATTGGAAGTATCAAAGAAGTAGAAAACATAATTAAAGAAACAAAAATGATTATAAGAACTGCAAAAAGAAAACATCTTTATAATAAACACTTGGATTTCAAGCCAAACAAAACACAAAACTTGGAATTACCCCACTAGATCTCTGCTGCAGAGAAGTTAGCCCAAAGGAAAAACACACCAAATCACTGCAATGTGAAGCAATCATAATTTTCAATCTCATGAGCTAAAATTTCTAATTTTAAAACTGCCCATGTTTTCCATCAGCCAGAAAAGATCCTCAAAATACACACCACCAATAAAGAGGAATCAGTATTAGGTTTTCATAATTTAATGCAGTCAGCAAGGCACTTAGATTAATCTTCAATTAATCACATTATCAATAATGAAACCCTAATCTAATCCCATGAGTTTCTAGGGTTTTCTAGGTCTTCAATCAGAAGAAAATGATTGTCTGTTGTCGTAGTACTATTTAATTTGATCCTGATTACTATTGTGTGGATGGTATTTTAAGTTATGATTTTCTCCTGATTGAAGTTATAGCTATATTAAGTTGCCTACGCTAACTGTAGTGGGTGCTAATACAACCACTAACTTAAGTTGTTGTAGTATAGTGGAAAATGTTTCGATCATATCAAGTAAACCCATGTTTAGTTTCCACTCGTACAATTTTAGGACACCCATTTAAATTTGTTTCTTAATACGTAATCCTTTGTTGTAGCCGACCTTTGAACTTACTGTTAATTTTTTGTTATACAAAATTATGACCCCCTGACCAAAAATCTTAGATCCGTGACTTGACTGGTGTCATCTGTTATTTTCTTACTAATAACTCCACTCTACAAAGATGGTATAAGCAATCAGAATAAACCAATTATTTGCCAGCCACTTGTGAGAATAACCCTCTAAACTACATTCTCCTGGGAACAACTATGACCTGGTATTCAAAAATGCCAAAAACATTCTGATGTGGTACATATTAAAGAAAATATTTCAAAAATTAGAAATAATTCAAAATAAAATATTTCTTGAAAAATGGGAAAATAGAATACAGAAGGAGATGAAGAGAAGAGACGGAAATTAAATTAAAATAAAATAAATAACTGGGACGGAAGTCGAGTCTTGAATCTACCAAGCAATGAAGAAGAGTTCTTCTTCTTCTTCCTCCATAGGCTCGGCTGGCTCCTCTCTCTCGGCTGCTCCTCTCTCAATGCCGCCTCTCTCTCTAAATCTCTTGCTAGGGTTTTAAAATAATGAGGTATCTGGGGTTGAAAAATTAGTTTGTTACATGATTTATATAGAAGTTTGAAGTCTGGTCATCAAATATCAAAGATTATTTTCTTATACACATGATTAAATAAAATTGCATCATTTAAGGACATTACTTATATAACTATTGATTGTATCTAAAATTATGTACAAATTTAGGATTTAGAAATTAGAATTTATAAGCAAGTAATACTTAGTTAAGAAAAGGATTCATAAAATTATTTGAAATTTAAAATTAAATTTAATAACATATACCATACGTTTAAATTTAATAAAAAATAGTAGTTCAAATATTTATCTACTTTAATAAAAAAATCAATGAAGATAACAAAAATAATTATATTTTTTTATATTCATTTTGATGTGTTATTTGATTGGTATTGGTTTAAATATGTTACAGTAAATTCCTTCTATATAAGTTCCATTAGTTTAGGAGTTTAATTAGTCTTTCTTTATTCATTTTGATATATTATTTGATTGGTATTGGTTTAAATATGTAACAGTAAATTTCTTCTATATATGTTCCATTAGTTTAGGAGTTTAATTAGTTTTTCTTTATTCTGTACATATCTAGATACCAAATAGGACTCCTACCATAAGTTTATGTATATCATGTACTCTATATATGTTCCATTATTTTAGGCCTTTGATTGTGGGTGATTTATTCAAATTTTAAATTTTTAGCACTCTGTTAATATACCATAATTAGGGTGATAGACCGGAATTTCAAATTTTATGAATTATACAGATAGACCAAAATTTTAAATTTCAAATTGCCAGCGTTAATATACCATGATTAGGGTGATAGACCGAAATTTCAAATTTCAAATTGCCAGCGTGAAATTGACTCTGTATTAAATTTTGAAATTTGATCCTTTAATTCCGCTATTATACAACATTTAATCTTCTATTAAAATATCAAATTTCAAATTGCTAGCATTAAATTGACTATGTATTAAATTTTGAAATTTGATCCTTTAATTCCGCTATTATACAAAATTTAAGCGTAATTTTCAAATTTCAGTTTATTATTTGATATTTTCTTTTTACTAATTATGTAAGATTTGATTTTTTTTAAGAAAATATAACTCATTTGATAAATATGTAAGATTTGAATTAAATCTAATCTAATTTGATAATATTAATAACTGAATTCTAATTTCAAATTATTTTACAATACTTTCCTTAATTTATACACGATATTTTTATCATGTTCAGCCAATTTTTTCCATATACTCTATTATTTTTTATAAATAAAACATGCTATATATATACTTGAGTTATATAAGGATTAAAAAAAATAATATAAGAAAAATATATGAAAATAATTCAATGAGTAAACCACACTATATATATATATATACTTGATTTATTGCCGAAATTTAAGGCTAATTAAGGCTAATTAATCTTTTTTAAAGGACTAAATGAATCTTATTAATTTTCGAAATTTAAGGCTAATTATTTAGGACTCTGTTAATATACCATAATTTCTGACGAAATATTTGTAGAGGCATGATTTTGATTTCGATTAACATTCAATAATTTTTACTGTTTTCATATGAAATTTTGATTTCAATTTTGAATTTCATTTGTTTCAAATGTCAAACTGAAAATTATCTGCTTTAATACAAAAATCAATGAAGATAACAAAAATAATTATATTTTTTATATTCATTTTGATGTATTATTAGATTGGTATTGGTTTAAATATGTAAACGTAAATTCCTTTTATATAAGTTCCATTAGTTTAGGAAAATAAGGCATCTAGGGTTGCAAAATAAGTTAGTTAAATAATAAGGCATCTAGGGTTGCAAAATAAGTTAGTTAAATGATTTATATATAGAAAATAATTGGCCAATGGGAGAATCACATAATGCCATGTCATAATAGTGACATGTCTTAATGTGATGGCATAAAACGTTTCTCTTTTTATATATTATATAGTTTAACTAAACTTATTGGATTTATTATGAAACAAATTACCAGGATCTATTGGATTTAATTTTCAAAGGACTAAAACACAAATGAATTAAAAGGATTAAAACACAAATGAATGATTTTTATGGACCAAAAATTTGAATTATTGGGGAATTTAATTTTCAAAGGACTAAAAAACAAATGAATTAAAAGGACTAAAACACAAGTGATTGTTATTTTTGGACCAAAAAGTTGATTTATTGGAGAAAATGAATGAAATTTAAGGACCAAAATGCAAAATGTCGGCGAATAAGAACTTGCCACGTGGCGAGCTGTGGAGCTTGGAATTTCTTCTGCTTTATATTAAAGCAGAAGAAATTCCAAGCTCCACAGCTCGCGACGTGGCAAGCTCTTATTTTCAGTTGAATTTGAAATTCAAATGGATTTTCATTAATAGATCTAGAAGAATTATATAAGGAAAATATTTGAAAAAAAAAATAAATGTTATTATTCTCTAATAATTAACATTTTAACCCGATTAAAAGTCAATTTTTGTAGAATTTAGAATTAATATTTTGGTCCTAAAAATTTGGGTAAATGTGCAATTCAAATTTATTAAGCTTAAAATTCGGCAAAAATATTGCACCTAATGCTAGCACCTATGAATCCCTTTCTGCTTCTCTCTCTCTCACTCGCTCTCTCTTTTTATTTATCTTTCATAAAATTAACAATAGATAGTCTTAAAACTGATTTTCATTCATATAAAATTCAAAATTTCAAATGCTTAAATTAAGGAGTTGTGATAATGAGAAAAGTTGATTTTTGCATTAAATTAGATAAATATTTGAACTACTATCCTTAATTTTAGAAGGAGTGTGAAATAGGCAAGTTATTTTTAGTTAGTTTGATATTTTCAGTTTGACATTTGAAACAAATGATCTCTTTATTTAATTTTTTAACAGAAAATTTTGGGGGAAACTAGTTTCTCCCAAATATTATAAAAATTGTTTTTAACTTAAAAAAACCGGTACATGAATTTTAAACCAAACTAACCCGGCTTTTTGAACCGATCATTGAACCGATTTTTAAAATAAAACAGGACTTTTTATAATATTTGGGAGAAACTAGTTTCTCCCAAAACCAACTCATTTTTTAATAGGACCAAAATTTTAGTATTATATATTTTAGAATTTTTATATGAAATTCAAAATTTCATATGAAAACAGTAAAAATTATCGGATGTTATTTGAAATCATAATTGTTAGTCAAATATATGTTTAAGTTTAGAATTGCTTAACCCCAATCACAACAAGCATTATTGAGGACCCCTAATTTTAATTAGACCAAATAGAATTTTTCTATGTATAGGATCCCTTAATGCTAGTGCCAGTGTTTTAAATCATGTAATTTTCTCAAGACCTTGAAGACTTGAAGATGTGAAGATTTGCCTCTGTATTCTTTTTGTGAGTTACTCGGTTCGGTTACTTAACCGATTGATCTCTTAACCGGTGTGCCAACCTAACCGGTTGTCCTACCTAGCTGATGTAACCTTCACAGGTTATAGCTTATTTCTTGCCGGTTAAGGCTTTCTCAGAAAGCTTCCCTCAGCCTAGCCTAACCGAAGCATTTATTGCTCCCAACTACCCATCAATCTCTTTAGCTAAAGTTGGTAAAGCAAGCATGCTGAATAGACGCTGAAGTGACATTCCTGCGGCTGTCAGAAGCTCAAAATAGATTGTCAAAATAACCAGTACTCACATCCTTCCAACCACTCTACAAGAAAAATCTTCTCTCTCCTATCTCAGGCATTTAATGCAAAGATCCTTCATTCAAAGGCATGCCTGATCAAGTCATCATTGCAACCTCTTCAAAGACAACGGCTCCTTTTCAAAGTTCACGATAAATAGCTTCCCTGGAGCATTGAAGAAGGTTGGTGCATTTATGATTCTTGAGAGTGAGTTGCTTTGAATTACCTACTTACAAACTCCATAGTTCAAGGCATTCAATTCAAGTCTCCTTATTCACTAGACATCTCTGTTAGGACTTATACACTGTGCACCTCAATCAATGTTGTAGTGTTCCTTCACTACCAGAAACAGGTGTTTTAGCGACGGAATAATCAGCGACGGAATAATCAGCGACGAAATTATTCCGTTGCTAAATAGCGGCGGAATATAAGCTTTAGCGTCGGAATTATTTTGGCGTCAAATTTAGCGACGGAATTTAATTCCGCCGCTAAAACGAATATTCCTCGAATATTCGTTTAATTACCGCCACTATTTTCGCGGTTGATTTAACGACGGAATATTCCGCCGCTAAATCTTTATCAGCGACGGAATTATTTCGACGGTGGAAATATATCATTTTTTATTTTTTTTATTTAACAGCGTCAGAAATATTCCGACGGTGAAATTAAAATATTTTTAATTTTTTTTTTTGGAATATTACACCGACGGAATATTTCCGCCGCTGAATAATTAATTTTTTTTAATTTATCAGCGTCGGAAATATTCTGACGGTGAAATTAAATATTTTTTTTTTTGATTAAACACCGACGGAATATTTCCGCCGCTGATAAGTTAATATTTTTTTTATTTATCAGCGACGGAAATATTCCGTTGCTGATAATAAAATGAAATTTTTGTTTGTTTTTAGAACTAAATAACAAAATAACAAACTAAAAAACATTAAAATATCATAAATATTTATGATATTTTTGAAAAAATAAATAAATCATAAATATTTATTAATTTTAATTTAATAAATATCATTATTTTTTTTATGTAAAATATGAAAGTTATTTTAAATTACTCTCATAAAAATAAATATGAGTCAATAAATATTATTTTTGAAAAAATAAATACCACATAAATATTTATTAATTTTAATTTAATAAATATCATTCTTTATAATTATATAAAACATGAAAATTATTTTAAATTACACTAAAAAAATAAATATGAGTCAATAAATACCCTATACACTATACCCTATACCCTATACCCTATACACTATACCCTATACACTATACCCTATACCCTATACACTATACCCTATACCCTATACCCTATACATTATACACTATACCCTATACCCTATACACTATACACTATACCCTATACACTATACCCTATACCCTATACCCTATACACTATACACTATACCCTATACCCTATACACTATACCCTATACCCTATACCCTATACCCTATACTATATACCCTATACACTATACACTATACACTATACACTATACACTAATTAATCCTAAACCCTAACCCCTAACCCCTAACCCCTAAACCCTAAACCCTAAACCCTTATAAACCCTAACCCCTAAACCCTAACCCCTGCAATGTAAGGGTACTGGAGAAACTATCAATGACAAGGACCGCTGCCCACAATGCAAGGGCGAAAAGGTTGTACAGGAGAAGAAGGTCTTGGAAGTGGTTGTGGAGAAGGGTATGCAAAATGGACAGAAAATTACATTCCCAGGAGAAGCCGATGAAGCTCCTAACACTCTTACTGGAGACATAGTCTTTGTAATGCAACAGAAAGAGCACCCAAAGTTCAAGCGAAAGGGTGATGACAGGGGCAAATTATACATCCACTTCTCGGTCGACTTCCCAAAATCCTTGACTTCCGAACAATGCAAGGCCCTAGAGGGTGTGCTGCCTCCTAAGCCTTCATCGCGAGATGAGATATGGAGCTTGATGAGTGCGAGGAGACAACCCTTCACGATGTCAACATTGAAGATGATGACATGCACGGTGGTGGGGGCCAGAGAGTACAGTGTGCTCAGCAGTAATGATGTGGGTCTTTGTTTTCTGGATATCTTAGTTATGACTTATGAGACAATAATCTCCAGAGTGTTGTCTAATAGTTGGTTAGTTCCTAGTTTTGGACTAATCTTGTTTTTGTTTTATTTTGGATAAAAAATTTAAAATTGAATGCAATTTACCAATTTGGGAATAGCTCCAAGAACCCTTGCAATTCTTATATATATGGTCATTGTTTCTATTTAAAAAAAAAAAAACCTAACCCCTATACCCCTAAACCCTAAACCCTAACCCCTAAACCCTAAACCCTAAACCCTAAACCCTAAATCCTAAACCCTAACCCCTAAACCCTAAACCCTAAACCCTAACCCCTAAACCATAACCCCTAAACCCTAAACCCTAAACCCTAAACCCTAACCCCTAAACCCTAAACCCTAAATCCTAAACCCTAAATCCTAAACCCTAACCCCTAACCCCCCAAACCCTAAACCCTAAACCCTAAACCCTAAACCCTAAAACCTAAACCCTAAACCCTAAACCCTAAACCCTAACCCCTAAACCCTAAACCCTAAACCCTAAACCCTAAACCCTAAACCCTAAAACCCTAAACCCTAAACCCTAAACCCTAAACCCTAAACCCTAAACCCTAACCCCAAGAAATTCTATCTCGAGCTTTACACTCTGCAATCCAGGAGAACGCTTTCTTGCACTATGAGCATGGTAGAGGAGATGTACATCTTTCTCATTTATTATATGCAGATGATATGCTCCTGTTTTGCAACGGAAGGAGAAACTCTATTGAGGGGCTTCGAAGGGTGTTAACTATGTATGAGAGGGCCTCAGGTCAGTTAATTAACTTGCAGAAAAGTGGGTTTTTTGTGAGTTCTAAACGTCGGCCTTTTGAAATTGAGAATATTCGTCGTTGGTCGGGCTGTTCTCATGAAGAATTTCCTCTCAAATATTTGGGGATCCCTTTGTTTAAGGGACGGATTCAGAGGATTCATTTTGCAGATTTGGAAAGGAAGTTATTGAGAAGGGTGGATGGGTGGAAGTCGCGATTGCTTTCGTTTGGGGCTAAGGTGACTCTCATCAAGTCTGTTCTATCTAGCATTCCCATTTATTCTCTTGGGGTTCTCAAGGTCCCACAAAGTGTGCTTCGCAAGCTAGAAAGCATCATGTCTAATTTTCTATGGAGCAATGGGGGCGAGAAAAGGGCTCATTGGGTTTCTTGGGACAAGGCGTGTCGTCCTTTGAAGGAAGGTAGTTTGGGCATTCGTCATCTGGAGGATATGAACAAGGCGATGTTGGCTAAGTTGGCTTGGGTTGCGACTCGAGGTAACACTTTATGGTCTCAGTTCATTCGTAGTAAATATAATTGTCGCTTTGCTATTTCTAGTTCTCATGTTTGGCAAGCGGCTTCTGCTTTTATTCCTCATCTTGAGGAATGTAGTAGTTGGGTGATTGGTAGGGGGGATGTTAAATTCTGGGTCGATAATTGGTGTGGGACAATTCTTGGTGGTCCTAAGCCTGTGGATCATATGTTATCTGTTCGCGATGGTCTCATGGTGTTGGATGACATGCTCCAGCTTGTTCCTTCTGAATTTCATGATAGTATTTGTAGGGTCCACATTGATGATCGACAAGATGATAAAATGGTTTTCAATCTTACAAAGACAGGTGTTTTTGAAACTTCTGCTTGGTGGGATCATTATAGGGTTCGGAGTCCTTTGGTGGATTGGGGAGGAAAGGTTTGGCATCCCAATATCCCTACAAAGGTTAGTGGATTTTGGTGGCGTGTCATGCATGATGGGTTGCCGGTGGATGCCAAGTTGGAGCCGCGTGGTTTTTATGGTCCTTCTCGATGTGTTTGCTGTCCGGGTGGTGGTAGTATTGAGACTTTATCTCACCTTCTTTTACACTCCGAGATGGCAAAATATCTATGGATGCATTGGTCTTTTGTTTTTGGTTTCCCTTTCCAATTCACAGATATTTATGCTTTATGGGATGTGTGGTGTCGAGGGCAATCAAAGAGAAGACAAGTGGGATTAGTTCGCATGGGCATTATGCTTTTCTCTTGTTGGCATTTATGGAAGTCTAGATGCAAAATGGTGTTCGAAAATGTTACTATGAATGGTCCGATGATTTTAGCAGCTGTAAAGCATTCTCTGCGGGAGATGTGTTCTTTCTTGGTTCCTAAACGGGCACCTTCTATGGAGGATTGTTGGATTTTGGGAAGGATTGGTCTTAAAGTTGCGTCCCATAAGATTCGTAAGCTCAAATTCTTGAGATGGGAGCCTTCTAACTCTCATGCATATACTCTTAATACGGATGGCTCTTCTATGAACGGTGTGTGTACCGGTGGTGGTATTATTCGGGATGCAAGGGGTGCTTTTTATGGGGCTTTTTCGAGACACTATGGCATGGGAACAAACATGCAAGCGGAGATTTTTGCTCTTAGAGACGGCCTAAAGTTGTGTCGGGATCGAGGTCTTCATTCGGTGTTGGTTTTGTCTGATTCTCTAGTAGCTGTGAGTATAGTGCAAGGAAAATTTCAAATTCCTTGGCAATATACTTACGAGCTTAATGAGTGCATTTATATGGCTAGAGGGTTTGGCATGCGTCATGTGTTAAGGGAGGCAAATGGCGTTGCGGACAGACTTGCAGCTGAAGCTCATATTCACCGCGGACAACAGGTTTATTCTTCAGTTCGAAATCTTCCTAGGGATGTTCTTAATGCTCTTCGATTCGATGAAAGTGGGTGTTATGCGCTTCGGGGTTGATAGTTGGAGGTATTTTTGCTGCTTGGTCATGATGAGGTCTTGTTGTAGTACATGTTTTTGGTGTTGGTTTCAGCTGAGGTGTTGGTTTTTAGGCTGCTGGGAGGTTTTTCTGATGTGCAAGGCCGTGATCTTGGTATTGCACGCATCGCTGCAGTTGGGTCTTGGGCTGTTGCTGATTTTTGTTATTGATTTTTGGATTTCTGCAGCAATTTGTTGCCTCAGTCATGCGACATTCAAGGCCAGAATGGTGATGGTTGTTGCTTCTAGAGATCTCCATGTGGATGTTTTAAAGGACTTGAGAGTTGATTACTTGGGATGCTTTGTTGGTCGTATTAATATGGAGCAGCTGTGGGCATTTCATGATGTTTGTTTCATGCATAATTACTGTATTTTTGGTTACAGGATGATTTCTGATGTGCATGGCCGTGTTCACTTAGGCACTCGACCGTGCTTCATGTTGTTTCTTCAGCGTGGAGTTTCTGTTGGTTTGGAGCGTCCGCTCCCTATGCAGTCTGGGTTGTGGGCCTGGTGGGCGGTTGGGGCCTCATGGATGGGGTTTGGGCTCTCATGGATGGGGTTTGGGCCGCCTGTTTGGAATTTGGAAATGCTTGTTGGCCGTGATTCATCTTTGTTTGGGCATCTTTGGGATAGGTTGTATTATCTTATATTTATGGTGGTTTTAGAGTTAGGTATTTTAATTACCACTCTCTGATGTAATCTTTTCTTTCATCAATAAATGCTCCCAGGTGTCATCCTGGTTCTTCCAAAAAAAAAAAAAAAACCCTAAACCCTAAACCCTAAACCCTAAACCCTAACCCCTAAACCCTAAACCCTAAACACTATACACTAAACCTAAGGGTATAGTGTATAGTGTATAGTGTATAGTATATAGTGTATAGTGTATAGTGTATAGGGTATAGGGTATAGGGTATAGGGTATAGGGTATAGGGTATAGGGTATAGGGTATATGGTATAGGGTATAGGGTATAGGGTATAGGGTATAGTGTATAGGGTATAGGGTATAGGGTATAGGGTATAGGGTATAGTGTATAGGGTATAGGGTATAGGGTATAGGGTATAGTGTATAGGGTATAGGGTATAGGGTATAGGGTATAGGGTATAAGGTATAGTGTATAGGGTATAGTGTATAGTGTATAGGGTATAGGGTATAGGGTATAGTGTATAGGGTATAGTGTATAGGGTATAGGGTGTAGGGTATAGTGTATAGCACGCCATATTTGACCTCGTCGATGTAAAGGACTCGTCCAGACATAATGGCGACGACGTCTTCATCTTAGCATCTCAAGCACAACAGGTATACATGACTCCCTACCCTCGTCTGAGATTATCATGACCTTGCATATGATGAAAGTCATGTTTGATTTTAGTCAAACGATATCTTAACACAATATCTATAAAGTCTATCTTTGGCATGATCGGATTCATGATGGGAAGGATGATAAGTCAAGATGGAATTTGTCCCTCGAAAGAGAGATGTTTTGCTTGGGCCCCTCGATGAGTGATAATGATGAAAGTGTATGGTCATACCCCAATACGATTGGATTATCATTATACTCAAGATCGAGAAAGCATTGAACAAAGACAAGTTGACTGTGGACCATGACTTGTGTTCAATATAACATCGTGAGACAAAGGAAGAAATGGAAGTGTACCATTGGAAATGTGAACTCTTACGTTATATTATTTGGGTAAACATAATGGCTTGCTAGTGTCCGCTTATGTTTTATGAGGGTCGATATGATCGAGCTCATTGCCAACATAATATAATCCTATTGGGTCACACACAACTAGAATGAATTGATTAAACCGGAGGAAGAAAATTGAGAGAATCCTGATGTGGCATAAAACATCGCGCGACAGAACTTGTCCATGGGACTTGTCTGGTCGTGCGACAATTTAAGCCACAGAGGCGTTTACAGACTGGTTTCCTAATTTGATTAGGAAACAAATACCATACTAAAGTAGTATAAATACAAAGATCTGTTAACCCTAAAAAGCTAGCCGAATTTCTGAAAAGAAAATCACAACAAACGTTCTCAATATTCTTCAAGGTTTATGATCTAGCAATCATCAAGAAATCGTTCTTGGTTCATTCAAAGGTGTGAATACCAAAAGAGGGTCTTCGCTCGTACGACGATCAAGGCCTAGAGTTCGAAGTTTGTGATTCAAAATCACATTGACAAATCGTTCGATAGCTCAAGAACGGAAAGCAATTAAGGTTGGTTAATTCTATCTCATAGGAATTCAATTTAATTATATAGAACGGATCTTAGGGCTCTTGGATTTTGTGTTATTAGATGCTTAATTTCGCTGCGCATGGACCCATAAAACCCAACGAAAGGGATGATCTTTATGGAATTTCCTATGTCCTTTAAAACCTCATAAGGTGGACAATCCTTGGAAAGCTAGATTAAGGGAAGGGGATGACATAATATGAATAAAGATTGCATATTAGGTAAAAAGGAAAAAGGACATCACATCATCATGTGGTAGATCTTTCCTAGAATAAGCCACTTGTGGAATCTTGTTTATCCTTGGGAGAGGATCTCCAATGAATCCTTTGTGTAGGGGGAGTGGGAATATGATATTTACATTGCAAAGATAAGATCTTTAAGACAATAAATCAATATAAATGGCGAGTAACAAAAATATAAATGACAAATAGTAAGTAAAGGCAAGGTAATAAGAGTAAATCAAGGGGAAAGGAAGGAGAGATTACCAATGTTGGTTTTCTCTATCTCCCAATGGAATTTTCCTATTTAGGAATAGATTAGAATGAGATTTGTGTATGAGGGAGGTGAGTTTTGAGTGTTTTTAGTTTCTGGAAATTCGTGTATTGATTTGGGCAGAGTAACAGTGCTGAAAATTGTATATCAAAATGAATAGAGGAGACCTCTATTTATTGGCTGCAGTGTGCTTCCTAAAGATTCCGCCCGGCGTTAATCTACGGCAAAAGAAGCCGCCCGGCGTTATCCTCTATCGTGTCAGCATGTTTCTAGATTCATACAAGGTGGCAGCTAGAGGCTTCTTTCCAGCGAGATCCTACTTGGAATTTTAATTCATAGCAGGTCCTTCCTCCCTTGAAAAGCTTGGAAAAGTTCCCGAATTGCTCCTAAACTTTATGAAAGTTTGTGAAATTGCCAGAAAACTTAACCGAAAGGCATGAGCCAGATTTTGGTACTTACACTAGCCTTTTTCAAAGTTTTGTCTCATATTACAAAACGACGTGGCGACTCTCTTTTCCATGAAATCAAAAAATAGCTCGCTCGCAGCCCGCGCGATCCGGGTAATTTCACCTGGGCCAAAGAAAATGAAAGGGTTTTGAGAGAGTTTTCGAAAATGCAATAAATGATGTTCAAATTTTGAATTTCACCCTCATTATTGGAAACTAATCATCACGACACGGATATCGAAGTAACCATACAGTTCTGGCAAACCGCCCTTGTTTATCAACCAAGAAACGACACGTGGACGGTAACGTGTCAATTGAAATCGTCATCTCGCCAAACCTTACTCAAAAGGCGGGAAGTTCGACAACCGTAAATTTCTCGACTGAATCATGAATAATTCAGATCTCAAAATTAGGGACTACTAATGTGATCGTACTAAAGAGATTTCGGCCCAAACTGACATGTGAAGCCCAATGCAATGAATATGATATGAAAGACTAGTCAGCAGGCCCAAAGAGAGAACCAAGGCGACAAGGTAATGTCTGTTAGCATATTAGCGGGAACGGGCGCTGGCAAGAATCCGAAGAAGTCCATTACGGCCGCTATTGCACAAAAATGATATAATCTAAAGGCTGGAAACCCTCACCGAGATGTTCTATATTGGCGACAATTATGAGTTGTCGCCTTGGTTGGATTGTCGCCTATAAGCGATGTATGCAAGCAACAACTTTCCAATAAGGGCCGAGGAAGTTACGTGTGGGCCATGAAGTCTGTTAAGGATAAGTAATTTGTTGCGGTAAAAGCGGCATCTCCATGGTGGCAACCCAGGTATAGTCAATAGACGGTTGAAATATGGCTAAGATGATAAGATTTGCATGGGACATGGGAACTATATAAACCCTCCTAAAAGGCAAAATTTGGTATGCTCTCTTATGATATTTCTGGCAGTCAGTTTGTTATTTATCGTTTCTAGATCATATACTTACTCTCACGTCGGAGGCAGGGCCGGCTCTCTAGGTGTGCAAGAGGTTCCTCCGCTCCGGGCCCCAAATTTTAGAGGGCCCCCATTTTATCTAGGTCCATTAGGTATATAACTTTCAAAAAAAAATTATGTTGTGCGAAAAGTAATGATCAATGTAATAAATTATCTTTGAATTTTATTACTTAATTTTGTAAAATTTTAATATTTATATAAAAACACTTATATATACATATTATATTTTTTGTATTAATTTTTAAATATTATGGGCCCAATATTCAAATTTCGCACACGGCCCAAATACTTATTGAGACGGGCCTGGCCGGAGGGGCTTAGCCGGAGAAGCCACCGACCTAACTTACGTGAGTTTTGTGTGTAAGAGACAACCGGAGAAGACGCTGGAGTATTCATTATTTGACTATTAAGATCAGGCCCGTGCAGCTATTTTTTTTGTGGCAGCATCAGATATCCGTCAATATATTTACACGCTCCCTCTGCTGCTTCAAGTGAGGATAAGCAGCAATGTTTTAGTGTTCGAATGATAAAAGGAATTGAATCATGAAGTGCAACAATTCAACAATACAGTGGAGTTGCATACCGAAAACAAATGAAAATAGAAAAATAGAACAAGGACCTACTTGTAAATATTAGTAACTGAATGTACAGCTGTCTTGTTATTAGTGGTTGTGTTAGTTGGATTTGAGAGTCACTAACTGACTGATGTATATAGTCATGTTTACTCATTTGTACAGCATGTAATGAAATTTTCTCTCAATTGATCTCTCATCTTTTCTCTTTCTATAATCAAACTATGTTGAATTCTTAAATCATAAGGAATATCATATTATAATTCATTTTTCAACAAAAATATACAGAAATGCAGAAATAATGAGATATTACGCATAAAGTATTACCCTTTTAAAAGAAGGAAAGTGGGAGGTACGCCGGAAATTTTGGAAGCCGCAATGACGGATAAAGGTGGGGGAAACGATGGGGAACAATAGCTTGATTGACTAAGAACAGTTTGGCCACGCAGAGGTGGCGGGCGATGGTGGGGAATTGACAGGAGGACGAAATAATTTGGTCCCTGTACTTTATGGGGCTGAGGACCCTAGGGCCCTTGGCCGCCTAGATGTAAAAATTATAAAATTCAATCGAGATGCAAAATTTCACATAAACTCACGCTCACATGTACCCCTCTCCCATCGCTCTTATCTACTACTCCCTCTGTCCCATAAGTCTTAAGAAAACTTTCCATTTTGGGCGTCTCATAAGTCTTAAGAAATCCCAAAAAGGAAACCTTAAATCACTATTCTCTCCACTCATTCTCTCTCCTACATTATTTTAATACTCACAACACATTATAATTTACTATTCCCTCCACTCATTCTCTCTCCTATTTAATTTTTCACACTCACAACACTTCTTCCACTCATTCTCTCTCCTAATACTATAATAATATTCCTTAATTCCCACGCAAAATGGAATCTTCTTAAGCTTAATGGGACGGAGGGAGTATATATAATAGTAAAAGCTTTTCAAGCTCCTAAAAAACTCCAAGTGGCACAATATTATTGGTCAATCTATCCCTCATCCACCAATCACAATCATCCATTTGAAATTCAATATGTAAATGATTCTAATTTCAAATTTAAAATACCATATCAAATATTTTTATTTATTCAAAAATAAATTAAAAAAAATTAAAAAAGTAAATGCTATTGTCCATTCCTCTTTTTTTCTATTATATACTTTCATTTCTTTAAAAATATTAACTTTTTTGATATAACTTTTTATAAAAAAATTTCTTACTAAATAACATCTCAAATCTACTATATATAATAGCAAAAAAATTTCAAGCTCCTAGAAAACTCCAAGTGGCACAATATCATTGGTCAATCTTTCTCTCATCCACCAATCACAATCATCCATTTGAAATTCAATATGTAAATGATTTTAATTTCAAATTTAAAATATCATATCAAATAGTTTTATTTATTCAAAAATAAATTAAAAAAAAATAAAAAAAGTAAATGTTATTGTCCATCCCTCTTTTTTTCTATTATATACTTTCATTTTTTTAAAAATATTTACTTTTTTTATATAACTTTTTATAAAAAATTTCCCTACTAAATAACATCTCAAATCTACTATATATAATAGCAAAAGTTTTTCAAGCTTCTAGAAAACTCCAAGTGGCACAATATCATTGGCCAATATTTCCCTCATCCACCAATCACAATCATCCATTTAAAATTCAATATGTAAATGATTCTAATTTCAAATTTAAAATTATAGGTCCACTCCGTCAAGATAATACTCCCTCCGTCAATGAAACTTAGTGGCCAATCTTTTCTGTATTCCTGAGTTTATCGTATACAAAATATTTGTTTGTTTGTTTGTTTTTTTTTTAATTGGCTAAAGCAAGTTAGAGAAAGCTAAGGACAGGATTGTAAAATTATTGTTTGACATTTGAAATTAAAATTTAATCAAATATCTAAAATAAATCGAAATCCACAGATTGAAAGAAAAGTGCATAATTTAAGGAAATTATATTAGACTAAAAAATTAAGTACAAATTCAAAAATTAGGTTGAAAGAAAAGTGTATCATTGAAAGAAATTGTTTGAATTCCTAAACACCGTCAAGTGCTCTGGAATACCTAATCACATACTGAAGCTAAAGATTGGATGTATCGTCATGTTGTTACGAAATATATATCAAGCTTCAGAATTGTGTAACGTTACAAGATTGATCGATACAAATCTTGGTACGCAAATCAATTTTGTTAGTATATAATTATACATTTATACAATTAATTATTTGATTATTTGACATAAAACATACTGTTATTTTAATATATACTCCCTCCGTCCCATAGAGCTTAAGAAGATTCTATTTGGCACGAGAATTAAGGAATATTATTATAGTATTAGGAGAGAGAATGAGTGAAAGATGTAACGACCCCGAATTTCCATAATTTCCATAATTCCATAAACATAAATAAATACCCCAAAATACGGGTCCACAACGGTAACTTAAGTCAAACCATTACATAAGTGCGAAAAGATCAGATGTAACGGCTAAGTACAGTAACTAGTACTAATAAAAGTTCTGAAATTCGGAATCATTAAATAATTCATTTATTCTACTTAATTTCTCCGCCTCTTTCTGATGACGGTTCTCCTCCTTTCTATTCCGATCCTGAGGGAAAAAGAAAATGAAGGAATGAGCGAACAATGCCCAGTAAGTTCATACGTGGTCTCATCGATACAATGAGGAGACGACTAGAAAGAACGCATCCAAAAATTATATTCAAGGATAGGTTATAAACAACAATTATGTGTATATTTCATAGCAAAAAAAGTGTGACAACTACAACTTTGTTATGCTTTCAGACTTCCGTCAATTCCATGGGTCATACCCTACATTGAGTAATTCCCAAAACAACGAACACCTACATTGATGTCGTGTTTTCATAATACATGCTTTTCTCATTAAGCATAGTTTCATAACTAGTAAATTATAATGCATACTAGTTATTACATGGGTTATACCCTACATTGAGTATTCTCATAATTTTTCATAATACATGCTTTTCTCATTAAGCATAATTTCATAACTAGTAAATAATAATGCATACTAGTTATTACATACAGTGCATTCCAAGGTACAAGAACACACATAGCAATTTCAATATTTGCAGATATTCCATGAACAAGAACATATCACAGAATAAGGAATTTTCAATGACGATACATTTCATCAGAGTATTTTAAAAATTACTATCAGCCACAGATAGCATTCACGTTTTGAAAAGACTCAATGGAGTTTCCAAACGAATTGATATACAAGAGTACTTAGGATCGTAATTCCTTACCTTAGCTTTGCTTCCTTGCTTAGCAACGCCCTTTACGCGAAATCTACAATCACGTAATAGCATATTTTAGGCACAAGTAATCTTTTATTACTTCTTATGCACCTATACTTCCTTTCCTTAGTTAACCTATGAGTTATTCTTAGACTCACCTTAATTGGTTAACTAACCTTCTATTTTTAGAAGCTTTCCTAATTTAGCAGTTTCTTAACTTAGAAACTTTCTATTTCGAAATTCTAACACTTTGGAATCTAAGTCTTTTAGTATTCTTAAAGTGTTATTCTTCCTCTTTTCCTTTGGTATAATCCCTTTAAAGTCTTTGGACTTCCCTTAAATTCCTAAAGGTTCCTTTAGGTTTTCTTAATTTCAACAAAGTCCTTTAACTTTTCAAATTTTACAAAATAGTCCCTCAACTTTTGAAAATTACAAAATAGTCCCTCAACTTTTGAAAAATTACAAAACAGTCCCTCAACTTTTGGAAAATTACTAAACAGTCCCTCAACTTTTGGAAAATTACTAAACAGTCCCTCAACTTTTGGAAAATTACTAAACAGTCCCTCAACTTTTCAGTAATTGCAAAACAGTCCTTCAGATTTTCAAAATCACAGAACAGTCCCTCAGAACTTTTGAACTTTTCAGTTCAATCCTGAAGTTAACTGTTCAGTTAGTAACTTAACTGAAAAATCCTTTCAGCTTTGAAAACTCTGCAGTTTAGTTTAGTCCCTTTTCAGTTTAAAAACTAACTGGAATTCTAACACTTAAATGGAGAACAACCAATTCAAGCCTAGACAAGTCGGCCGAGTCCCAGGTTGATCCAAAAAGATTGTTTTGTTCCTCTTTTTAATTTTTAAACATTAACAATCATTAAATTTCTATATTCTTTAAAAATAAAAACCCCTTTTAATCATATTAATTTTGTTTGATTTAATTTCAAAATAATATGAACTAGGGTTAGGGCTATATCATTATAACCTACAATTCCCCAATAATCAAATCTTTAATTTATTACATAAACCCTAAGATTAATCATTAGAAATCCAATAATGGCTAAACCTAGAATTAAATGATTTTAAACTTTGAAAAATCATAACTAATTCAATTTAAATCGGAATTGAATGAAACAAAAACTAGATTGTAGGTTATTATCTTACCTTGATTTTTGATGAAGGAACAATGGCCAAAGGAAGACCAAAAACGGCTGTACTCCTCCCCCAAGCAAGCCGGCCGCCGCCCCCTCCCTTTCTAGGTTTAGGTTTTTGATTTTTTTTCTTTTTCTTTGCTAAATGAGAGATTATGAGGAATTAATAATGAGGTTTTTATTTTTATACCCTAGGCTTTCACCTCCTTGGGCCCCTTTGACTTCCTAAGCCCAACTTAGCCCACTTGATTTAATTAATTAACTTGGTCTATTTAATTAACCCAAGTCCAATTCAATTAAGGAGTATTATTTTATTATTATTATAATTAAAATAATACTAAAAAAAAAATTTAAAATTTTTCGGATCTTTACAAAAGAAGTGTTGTGAGTGTGAAAAATTAAATAGGAGAGAGAATGAGTGGAGGGAATAGTAAATTATAATGTGTTGTGAGTATTAAAATAATGTAGGAGAGAGAATGAGTGGAGAGAATAGTGATTTAAGGTTTCCATTTTGGGAATTCTTAAGACTTATGGGACGCCCAAAATGGAAAGTTTTCTTAAGACTTATGGGACGGAGGGAGTATATAGGTAAGCACGTTGTCGAGGCGGTAATGTTGTCCGAAAAGAATGTTGGTAAGAAGTTGTTGATACCGAGGATGATTATGTTACCTTCTGATACAATAAAATTTCCGGTTAGATTTCAACGGAGACAATTCCCACTGACCGTTTCTTTTGCAATGACGATAGATAAAAGTCAGGGTCAGTCGCTCGCTCATGTTGGTCTTTTTCTTCCAAGACCAGTATTTAGTCATGGACAATTATATGTTGTTTTTGCTAGAGTAACTACAAGGGAATGACTTAAAGTGCTTATATGTAATAGTCATGAACTGTCAGATGACACGACTACAAATGTTGTGTACAAAGAAATTTTTGACAAGTTGTAATATATTACATAAAATTATCTCATTAATTTTTTGAATTATATTTACATTTAACTTTTACCTCAGTGTTTTATTTCCCGTCGGGGACCGACGGGTTACTCACTAGTAGCTAAAGGTATAAAACTAAAAATACTCTTATATAGAGGTATAAGAATATATATTTTTTCACAATTATTTATCTTTTCTTAAAAATAATAATAAAATACTCATATTTTATTAAACAATCTTCTTCTATACCTTCCTATATGTAAAGATATAAAACTATTTATAATTAGGTATAAGTGTATTTTTTCACAATTTTTCATATTTTATTAAAAAATAATAAAATCCACTATTATGTCTAAACCTAAGGTTCTAAGACTAGAATTATAGATATAAGAATCATTTTTTTCCTTCAAATTGTGAAAAAATAACTGTTATACCTTAGCGGGCACGATCGTGCTTGATATGGGACACAGTTGTGCTGCACTGGAATGACGATGGGGGAGGAGTTTTATGGGATTTTGATATCGGCCTTTAATAGTGTGTGAACTTTTAGATCTCGGCTATGTTTTTATAGAGAATGGTTTGGAAAGAGGTGGATTCATGTAATTAAACCAACTTTATGCCTTTTCCTCACTTGGTACTAAATCTCCTACATTTTTAAAGTTAGTCCTTACACTATTTTGGCCATCAAAACTCAAGGGAAAATTATCGGTGGATCCTTTATCTCAATATCCCAAGTCAAAAGATTAATTTAGACAAGGATTTTAAAATTTAACCAAAAAGTCCATTATCCTAATAAATATTCCACCTAATTCATTCCTTATTAATGACACCCATAAAACAAATAAACCCACCCATCCCTTTCCTCCTTTATAACTCAGTCTCACACACATACACACACACTCTCTCTCTAGTTTCTCTCTCTACCCTACCCATCTCCGGTGACTATCTCTCCTCCGGCGCAACTCCGGAGAACTCCTCCGGAGAACACTCCATACACACTCCTTCTCTCTACTTTCTCTCTCTACACTCCTCCACCTCCGACCGACTACTTCCCCTATCTCCGGCGACTCTCTCCTCTCCGACGACCATCTTCCTCTCCTCCGGCATATGCTTTCTCGCCAGAATGCGGCGAAGGCGAGGCGTTTTCCGGTTTGAAGTAGAGCCATTGCATCTTCCATTAATCCTAAGTGGCAACAAGCTTGACCCAAAACCAAAACCAAATACCTGCAAGTCAAACAGGATAAACTAGATATGCAAAATTATGTTAGTAGTCAAATTCCTACATCTCTTGCTCTACATCGCTATAGGCCAATTGCGTGGGCGGGAAATAGGATAAAGATACACGCTAGTACGGAGCGGGTCTCCCCCCTTTTTGCCGAGGAGGGGCTTCCATCTAGCAAAATCCCTGTGGTCATAGATCAGCTAGAATAGGTGGGAGACAACTCCTATGCTTTCATCTTCCACAAGCTCTGGACTTCTTTTGACTCCTTCCTATCGATCAAAGCAGTAAATCCAAATAGAGGTCAACGCCCTTTGCCCAAGTCAATCAGAGATGATGGAAGAATAATTTGACCTTTTTAAACAGTGTCTGTAAGAAAAGAAAGAAGGAAGCAATAGGAAGACCAAGAGGGATAGACTGCTAATTGACTTTTTGTGACTCCATTTTAATTCTATATTAATCCAAGTTGTTGAAAAATGAGTTTGAAAATTCATTAACTGCAGGCATTGGTTTCGCATAATCCGACTAAAAATAAAGGATCCAAGAACAGAAAATAAAAAAAAAAAAATTGATTTTTAGGACGGAAGTGTTATGAGTTGAATATATATTTTCAATTGTGAATCATTATTCGAGGTTTTCATAAAAAAATAAAAATAGAGCCATAAAAGACTAAAAATAACTGTGAACTTAAGTAAAAATAATTGTGAACATAACAAATATGTCAAATAATCTCATAAAATTGCAAAAATAGAGGCCATAAAGGACTAAAACAACTGTGAACTTAACAAAAATCAACAGTGAACTTAAGTAAAACAACTGTGAACATAACAAATATGTCAAATTATCTCATAAAATTGTAAAAAATAGAAACCATAAAGGACTAAAACAACTGTGAACTTAACAAAAAACAACAATGAATTTAAGTAAAAACAACTGTGAACATAACAAATATGTCAAATAATCTCATAAAATTGCAAAAATAGAGGCCATAAAGGACTAAAACAATTGTAAACTTAACAGAAAACAACAGTGAACTTAACAAATAGGTCAAATAATCTCATAAAATTGCAAAAATAAAGGCTATAAAATTCTAAAAACATCTATGAACTTAACTAAAACAACTGTGAACTTAACAAATATGTCAAATAATCTCATAAAATTGCAAAAATAGAGCCATAAAAGATAAAAAAAATGACTTTGAATTAACAAATGTGAACTTAACAACTATGAGCTTAATAACTGTGAACTTAACTAGAACAACTGTGAACTTAACAAATATGTCAAATAATCTTATAAATTTGCTCTAAATTATATGTTGATGCTGCTAGTTTGATTCGCTTTGATGATACGAATAATACAATGGTCTCGGATTATTTTTTTTTGAGTTCTAGATCTTAAGATACTTCATTTTAATGTTTTGGGAGGAGAAAAAAAATGAAAAAGCAGGGGGAGAAAGGGACAGCTACAGCTGTCCCTTTTATATCGCATGATGTGCCTTTATCAAAAATGGAGTGTCATTATAAAGCGTGGACCTGATAGAATTTTTTCAAAATGTGTGTCCTTGGTGATTGTTTCCATTAAAATGAGAGACTATTTGATAATTGCCCCAAACTCAAAAGGTCCCTCAACTTACAAGAATTAACTTTCCCACAACTATGAACAAACTTGCAATTAGAGGACTATTCAACAGCGTGTGAGAGAGACATTCCAATTATTATTGTTGTTACGTCCCATATGTTTAATTTTTTTTTTTTTTGAAATTATGTCCCATATGTTAAGATTTTTTTTATTATTAACTGTATTAGCTTTAAAAAAAGGGGAAAAGAAAAGGTTCATTTTTATTTTCATATACTACTCTCATGTTACTTCTATCAAAAAAGAAATTGAACGGAATAAAAGTGACGAACTAGGCCCAGCGAGTAAGCCCAATCATCTACCTATTATTGCCACCACGTTCTCAGTCATTCCAAGGTGGAAGAATGACATTTCGCTCTTTCTTTCGATCTCCGTTATTCCAAGGTGGAAGAATAACATTTCGATCTCTCTCGCGATCTCCGTCATTCCAAGGTGGAAGAATGACATTTCGCTCTTTCTTTCGATCTCCGTCATTCCAAGGTGGAAGAATGACATTTCGACCTCTCTCGCGATCTCCGTCATTCCAAGGTGGAAGAATGACATTTCGCTCTTTCTTTCGATCTCCGTCATTCCAAGGTGGAAGAATGACATTTCGACCTCTCTCGCGATCTCCGTCATTCCAAGGTGGAAGAATGACATTTCGCTCTTTTTTTCGATCTCCGTCATTCCAAGGTGGAAGAATGACATTTCGACCTCTCTCGCGATCTCCGTCATTCCAAGGTGGAAGAATGACATTTCGCTCTTTTTTTCGATCTCCATCATTCCAAGGTGGAAGAATGACATTTCGACCTCTCTCGCGATCTCCGTCATTCCAAGGTGGAAGAATGACATTTCGCTCTTTCTTTCGATCTCCGTCATTCCAAGGTGGAAGAATGACATTTCGACCTCTTTCTTTCGATCTCCGTCATTCCAAGGTGGAAGAATGACATTTCGACCTCTCTCGCGATCTCCGTCATTCCAAGGTGGAAGAATGACATTTCGACCTCTCTCGCGATCTCCGTCATTCCAAGGTGGAAGAATGACATTTCGCTCTCTCTTTCGATCTCCGTTATTCCAAGGTGGAAGAATAACATTTCGATCTCTCTCGCGATCTCCGTCATTCCAAGGTGGAAGAATGACATTTCGCTCTCTTTTTCGATCTCCGTTATTTCAAGTTGAAGGAATAACGTTTCGATCTAGTCAAAGCTCGAACTACGACCTGGCTTGATTCCTCCGGGATACGTAGGTAGCCTCCTGTAGGTTCGGCCAATTCGTCACATATGACACCCCATTCCCCTGTGGATCTTTTCCGAACTACGATTATGGCTTGATTCCCATCCGGGATACGTAGGTAGCCTTTCATAAAAGGTCCAGCCACTCGACCAACTTGATCACCCAATCCGTCTCGGCATTCGCCAGATTGGATCCTTTTCTATCGACAACCCCACTCGCCCTGCAAGTGACGTTGCCGAGGGGCTTCTGTAAGTACCCAAATCTGGCTCATGCCTTCCGGTTAATTTTCCCGGCAATTCCGGTAATTTTTCCGGTAATTCCTCGGACTTTCCTACAGTTCCGGAATAATTTCAGAAATGTTCCAAGCCTTTTAAGGGCTAAAGGGAATGCTTGGTAATTAAGAAACACGTTTTTCTTAATTCCAAAACCCTTCTAGAAGACTGCCACCTTGCATGTTTCTAGAAGGGACTGGAAGTGGCTACTTATGTCGTGCGACATAATAGGCCATGAAAAGTTCTAGAAGGTTGCCACCTTGCATGTTTCTAGAAGGAAAGCAGTTATGGCTTGTTATGTCGTGCGACATAACAAGCCCATGCAGGCAGCCTATAAATAGAGGCCTTCACCTCTCATTTTGGACACACCTCTTCCACCCCTCAGTCCCCCTCTATAGGGAATACGCCCAGAAGCCTCCTCTCTCCTCACATACCTCCCAAACCATAATAATCCTCCCAAATCAATCCCACACACACACTTCCCACACACACACTTTTCACACACACCAAGAACCAAGGATTCCCACGGAGCCAAGGATTGAACTCAGTCCAGGAGGTTCTTTGTTTGAAGGCCCCTATATCTAACTTGATATAGGGAGTCGTGGTCTTCAAGGGTAACGATTTTCTACCCTTTTCCCCTTCATATCTTCATTATACATAAGATCTACATGCTACATGCGTTGATAATGTGACATTCTGATTAAAGTTACATGCTTTAGCTTCATATTTCATAGATCCACATTTGATTTCATCACATTTCATGTAAAAGCTCCGGTTTGACTTGGTTTTGCATGAACACTCAAGATGAGTGTGGATCCCTCACGCCCACACCTCTTGAAGTGTTCATTATTGATAAACACGCTCTCTGAGATTTGTTTGTGAAGTAACTTGACCATTTTGGTGCCTTGTTACCTCTGCAAATCTCACTTGTTTAGGCTTCGCAAAATGGCTTGTTATGTCACGCGACATAGGCAGCCTATGTCACGCGACATAAGTAGCCAGTTTGCAGATTTCTCATCTTTTTCAGCTGTAATCCGATGTTTGCCTTTTCTAATGCATCAATCTGCATTTCAACTAAAACATTTGGATAAAGAGTAGCACCATTTGCATTAAAAGAATATCGTTTTCACCAAAATGACATCTTTGCTTTAATGGTGCATCTTTTGCACTCAAAAAATCCCCTTTTCACATTAAAGATGCATCTTTTGCATTCAAAAACTCATTTTCATACTCAAAATGCATACTTTGCATTAAAGAATCATTCTTTTTCATTTTCATACATCATTTATGCATTAAATACTATTTTCCAACATAAAAATGCATTCTTTACATAAAAATCTTTTCTTTACACAAAAAGCATCCCTTGCAATCAAAAGACATTCTTTACACCAAAAATGTCATCTTTTCACTAAAAGTATCATTTTTTATCATGCATTCCCCCATTTCTCCATTAGTAACCTTGGAACGGACCGGTGTAAAGGTCTTATCTTTACATCGTTCCTTCCATTAAAGGTTTCATGATTTCTTTAGAAAGGGACAACCTTGAACCCTATATCTCCGATTATCACTTAAGATGAGTATGAAGCATCTATACGAGCTCGACCGTCTTAAAGTGTAGGATTAATGGGCTAAGGACATTCCTTCCTAAAGAACCTCATCTTTGACTATAAAGGGAGTCATTCTCTAGATCATGCAAGTCCCGAGGTTAAAAATGCGATGATCACAAGTCCAAGATGAGGACGGGATCATAATCCCGAATACATAAAATCCAAGAAATCCCAAGCGACAACCAACAAATGGTTTGTACGTCCGGAAGACGACTTGGGACATTCCCTCCTTATTTTCAAACACATGCACACAAGAAAGCACGCAAGCAAGCACGATTAATGAATTCTTGGGAGACTTGCTCCGGCAAGGCACCTTGGGTGAACGCCAAACGTTCTTCCCAAGGGGTAACTTAACCTCCGAACCCATAAAACCTTTTTTTCAAAGTTTTGAGGTAATCAAAATGGCGTGGCGACTCCGTTTTTCAAATTAAACCGGATGTCTTCAAACACGCGTGAATTTCCAAAATACACAGAAATTTGGGCACACATTCACAATCTGGGAACTGCGGAAGAGCCTAAAGAGACGCAGATTGGTAGTTTCTCCGAGGGAACTAGAAAGGATGCCCTACAAAATCCTACAAGGTCCTCAACTCAAGGGAAAGTAGCCCTCTTCATCAAAGAGAACATCATATGCAGATACGGGTTGCCAACCGAAATCATTTCCGATAATGGATCCCACTTTGAAGGGGAATGCGACAGGCTGCTGGCGGAATTCAGAATAACCCGTCACAAGTCATCTCCCTATAGGCCCCAAACCAACGAAGCCGTCGAAGCAGCAAACAAGACTTTGGAAAACATCATCCAAAAAATGGTTGTCCGAGGCAGGGATTGGCCCGAGAAGCTACACCTGGCACTCTGGGGCTACAAAACATCAACGGCAGTCAAATGTAAGTCCGATTTCCCCGAGAAAGATAACGGAATCCCGTCTCTTTCATCAAAATCATCAACGGGAGTCAAACGTAAGTCCGATTTCCCCGAGAAAGATAACGGAATCCCGTCTCTTTCATCAAAATCATCAACGGCAGTCAAACGTAAGTCCGATTTCCCCGAGAAAGATAACGGAATCCCGTCTCTTTCATCAAAATCATCAACGACAGTCAAACGTAAGTCCGATTTCCCCGAGAAAGATAACGGAATCCCGTCTCTTTCATCAAAATCATCAACGGCAGTCAAACGTAAGTCCGATTTCCCCGAGAAAGATAACGGAATCCCGTTTCTTTCATCAAAATCATCAACGGCAGTCGAACGTAAGTCCGATTTCCCCGAGAAAGATAACGGAATCCCGTTTCTTTCATCAAAATCATCAACGGCAGTCGAACGTAAGTCCGATTTTTCCGAGAAAGATAACGGAATCCCGTTTCTTTCATCAAAATCATCAACGGCAGTCAAACGTAAGTCCGATTTCTCCGAGAAAGATAACGGAATCCCGTTTCTTTCATCAAAATCATCAACGGCAGTCAAACGTAAGTCCGATTTCTCCGAGAAAGATAACGGAATCCCGTTTCTTTCATCAAAATCATCAACGGCAGTCAAACGTAAGTCCGATTTCCCCAGCAAAAGCTAACAAAATCCCCAGCGAAGTCAACGAAATCCCATTCTTGCCTCATTATCATCGACGGCCGTAAAACGTAAGCCCGATTTTTCTCCAACGAAACCCCAGCAGCGTTTCAAACTACGATTGGCTTGATTCCTCTTAAGGATACGTAGGTAGCCTATCATTAGGTCCAGCCACCCGACCAAAATGGTCACCCTCTCCTTCGGCAGCAGACGAAGTCCACCGAAGGACCATCCATCCCAAACCATTAAGGGAAAGCATTTCAAATCAAGGTCCGAGGCACCTAAAACGCCATCTTCAAGGTCCGAGGCACCTAAAACGCCATCATCTTTAAGGTTCGAGGCACCTAAAACGCCATCACCAAAGGTTTGAGGCACCTAAAATGCCATCATTATCAAGGTTTGAGGCACCTAAAACGCCATCATCATCAAGGTCCGAGGCACCTAAAACGCCATCATCTTTAAGGTCTGAGACACCTAAAGCGCCATCATTACCAGGTTGACACCTCAAAATAGTCATTCCAGGGTCAAAGACCCGAACTACGACTGGCTTGATTCCCCAATCGGGATACGTAGGTAGCCTATCATTAGGTTCAGCCACCAGACAAAAATGGTCATTCCTATCCCCAGCAGAGCGGATATACAATTTCAGCCACCAGACCAAAATGGTCATTCTTATCCCCAGCAGAGTTTCTCTCAGCAATCGACTGCAGAACTCGCTCATCAAGGTTCGAGGCACCTAAAACGCCATCATCTCCAGGGTCAAAGATCCGAACTACGGCCGGCTTGATTCCCCGTTCGGGATACGTAGGTAGCCTATCGCTAGGTTCAGCCACTCGATCACTTGATCACCCTGTCAAATATGGAGCCTTACTCTTATCGACGACCCCGCTTCCTTCGAAAGCGCCGTCGCTGAGGGGCTACTGTAAGTGCTCCAATTTGAGTTGTTAGTATTTTCGTTAGAAAATTAACGAAAGTTTTAACATTTCTAACATTTCTAACAATTCCTAACATTTCTAACCAAGCAAGGGTAGATTAGGGATTGCCATTTAAAGATAAACCAAGGAAAAGAATCAAAAAAGCAAAAGAAATGGTCAAAAACCAAAAATAGAAGCTGCTGGAACAAAAACTGGCTGCCTAATTTGAATTTAAAAAAAAATATTCCTTGTGTCCAAAGCCTGGAGCTGCATTTAATGAACAGTGCACGCTTCTAGTTTGGTCCGCGCGGATGATAATGCCATTTTCAGAGGGCTATAAATTGAGGCCTTTAGTCACAGAAATGAAGAGAGACAACACATTTCACAACTGCACCTTGGCGAAAATAGGGAGAAAACTGTGAGAATTCTCTAGAATTGTCATCTTTTTCTCTTAATTATTTTCCCAAATTCCACTCACTCTCAAATTCAAACACTCACATATTCAAGCCTCATACACAAACACAAGGAAGATAGGTATAACCTCCCTCTCCTTACCCTAAATCTCTCTCATCCATGCATGCATTTTCAAACTCCAAAATGTAGTTTGTTCATCTTCTTGCCCTAGATCCAAGGAGATCACCATGGAAGTTCATCTCCATGGTTGATCTTCTACAAGGATCAACATTCTCTCCAAAGTGTTCTTACTTACTTGCAAACATGTTTTCAAAACCCTAAAAATCATTTTCATACATCAAATCTTCATTTTCAAGGATAAAATCCCCCCTTCCCAAGCAAATGAAATGCTTAAGTCCTAATGTACCCCAAGGATGGTTTGATATAGTAGATCACCACTAAAATGTCTAGTGACTACTAATCAAAACCTAGGGAAATGGGGACAAGCATGGATGCAAAACCCCCCTTTAAAATCATGTTTTTCTTTTTAAGAAAGTTGCTGTCCAGTAGCAATTTTCTAAGACCTCTGTCCATGGTCTAATTTTTTGGACATACCGAAACTTGGAATTTGGTGTTTACTATAAAACACTTTTTGTAGCCAACATCCAGAGCTTTCCAGACATATTTTTACTTTATTTTTTGCGTGAGTAAAACTCCCTTTTTAAAATTTTCTTTCAAAGGTCAGTTCATCAATCTCTCGAAGTCCAGATTTCATATCTGAGACTTCCAGAAGATTTGGGTCCACCAAATCAACTCCAAATGGGAAAGTTCTTTTACAAAAACCTTATTTAAGGTGTTTTGAACAACTTTCATTCTCTGAGTTTCCCCAGATTCTGGAGTTTTGAAGCCCTTAAGTCCATTTCAAAATAAAGTGTCCACTGCCTTTTTCATTCTGGCAGAATTGGTTTTCAACTTCAAAAAATCCTTTGAGTCCCAAAACTCAACCCAAAAATCATACCAAAAATCATGGGATTCGTTCAGTCTAATAAAGAATTCCCAATTTTTACTTTTCTCAGTTTCAATTTATTTTGGCCAAAACACACACACACACACACAAATGGTTTTTAATGTTTGGAAGACTCGTTTTACGAGGCATTCCGGGTGAACACTAACGTTCTTCCCGGTATGTAACGTGACCTCCGAACCCAAATCTCTAATCTCGGGCGTTTTTCAAAGTTTTGGCCCTTAAAACAAAAATGGCGTGGCGACTCCGTTTTTCGATTTTATTTGGTTTTCAAAGAAACGAAAAATCGAATTTTTTCCGCGAATGGCAACATCGTTACACCTAGGAGGTACATAGCCTCTTTCATTCCTCCCAGGTACAAAGGAGGATTCGAACACGTCCATAATCCGTGGGCTTGAAGAAGTAGAAGCAATAGCTCCCCCTTGAGCTGCCATATCTGTACAAGAAGAAGAGGAAATAGGGGAATCAGTCCTATATGCAGCTTCAAGGGACCTAGGGGACATACTAAGGGGCAACCTAGATTCCCCCGAAATTCCTTTTCTATTCCTAAGGAAAGAAGGTTTGTTGGGACCTCTGATGTAGAACAGAGCTATGTGGTCAAGCAGCTCGTGGAAAAGGTTAAAAGAAACAACTCTTGGGTCGTTCGTCTCTAAAGCACCTAGGGTTTCTCCTACGGGCAAGCCCAGTTCACTAAAACGCAAACCCCACGGGGTCAAAATGGAAGAGCACTCCTCAACAGTCATCTCCCTCCATACTCCGTTCAAGTGTTTGTATACTCTATGATTGACATTGCAATAGCCATACCAAGCTCCTGGTTCACTACTAAAGGTCCTGGCCATGGCAGAATTAAAGAAAAAGCAGAAATTAAACCCTAATGCAAGAGGGTGAGAGGGGTACCTTAATCAATTCGAACGAAGAAAGGTTATTGCAGAGAACGAAAACTCGAATGTATTCAGAAAGTCAGTCGCTGCGTCGCTGCTCTCGCCGGAGATATACAGAAGCTTGAAGACAGTAAAAATTCGAAAAGGAAAAAGATTTTGCTATTTATATTTTCCGTAATTGAAAGGGAAAAGAAAAAATTCAAACGGTTAATTTCACAATTAATTGTGTCATAGCAGTTTTCGAGGCGGTTTCCCAAACGTCAAAACAGTAATGATTACAAATATATGGCGCTTTCAATGATCCAACCGTACAACAGCCAACGGCCAGGATTGAGCTACGTCACCTTTGGTCGACCCAACATCAACTCGAGCATCGACTTACGGTCTACTTCGAGCTTCATAAGAAATTCTTTTAACTTTCTGGTCGACAAAGTCAACTCAGAAAGTTGGGGGCCACTGAACGGAATAAAAGTGACGAGCTACGCCCAGCGAGTAAGCCCAATCATCTACCTATTATTGTCACCACATTCTCAGTGGGCTAGACCCAATTATTACCAGGCCCAAGGCCCATCAACATGATCAGTCGACCTAAGCTCATTGTCCGACCTACGAGGTCCCGACCTGGCTTGGTCCGACATTATGATCTAGATGCTATTCGGGTACGGTTCAGCCCTACCCATCAGTCAGGTCGACCTATACCCAACAGGCGACCTCGACCTACATCGTTACGTCGATCTACAGAGTCCTAGCGTATCTACAATTCTTTACGTAATAAGACTCCCTACAAATCAGGAGTTATATATGGATAAGATATCTATCACGTATCTGTTCCACAATTTAAGGGATTTCATGCGATCCTACCACAAATACGACTCTCATCAACAACTATAAATACAAAGCAACATCAACCGTTTCAAGGTAATTGCTTTTTGTTATTTTGAATACATATGTTTATCATAATGTTTAGCTCTCAAACACTTCATACTTACTCTCACGCCCGAGGGTCTAAGCCGAAGACCATCCGGCTAGTCGTGGTTCATTGTTTCAGGTCAAGGAGCCAAGTGATCGATCCTGCTGATTGAACGGAGATTGATAAGCACGATTCTTGCAACATCAGAAATACGGTTAATAAATGATAATATGACATCAATGTGCCACATAGGTCATCTCCGTTAGGAAAAATAGGGCGACCAAATACAGTACTCCGCAAATCATTTTTTGTCAAATACAATGACCAAATCAAAGAAAACTTTTAATCAGTAACCAATTAAAAACAACAGTTCTTGCACACTGACCAAATTAGTAATATACCCATGAATTAATAAAAAGGAAAGAACATTAATCAAATAGATAGATTGAGGGGCAAAAGTAACATTTGGCCACGGCCTTGTTAAACCAAAAAGTTCAATGTCTCACATTGGGTGGTAAAGTTCCAAACTTGTTAGTTCCTCTTTGCAAAAAATCTCCCTCATCAGGTTCAATCATGAGAGTTTTGGGATAGTATGATGCACAAACAAAAGTTGGTCTACTCCCTTGTGTGTGTGTGGGCGCGCGTGTTAAAAGATGCCAACACCTAATACAATCCCTCTGCATGCCATTTATAGAAAACAACTTCAAATATTTACAGCTTATGGCAAAAAGGAGAACACCACCACAAAGAAAAACACGAAAAAAAAAGACGCGGAAACTAAAACTAAAAGCTGAGAGTAGAGAGTAGAGATACAATAAGCATCCGTGTAAAGATGCAAGCAATACCCAGATCCACCATAGAAGAGAATCAAATTCCAGCAAATGGACACCATTTAGGTTGTGGGCTTGTTTGCTGCAGCGAGTTCGACAGAGATGATGAAAGTGGACTTCCTGGCCTCCCGTAGGTACTGAACTTCACCACTCATGAGCCTCAGCAGCTTCCTGCTGATGAGTAAGCTGATGCCTTCCTCAGTCGCATCTGCACTACTTCCAAACATCTGGCTCAGCAACTCCTCTGGCACCCCTCCTCCTGCATGTGTTATCCTGTATAATATATAAATACAGAGTTAAAAGTACTTGAATCATTCCTGATCTTTGCACCTTTTTTTTTCATTTCCGTTCCAAATGCATTATTTTTTCGTTTATATCATTAATGTTATTATTTCTGAACCATGTAGTCCTTCTGTCAATTAGTCATCCATTTCTCCGTTAGAAATGCTGATATGGCATTTTGCTTATCTGGAACCACTACTAATCATTGGCATACACTTGATGTTTAAGTGAAAATATAGGGGGCGAAAGTGTAAAATTTTAAACTATTGATCTTAAACTCAAGAAGGTACAAACAAGTGAAGGACGAGTATTGAAAAGTTTGACTTGTCAAATGAGAGTACTCTTTTAGGATGGAGGGAGTAGTGTGTTTTCGTACCTGAACTCCAAATGCACAAGCTGAACAGTGTGACCCAAACTATCCTTGGTCAATTTAGCTGCAATACCTAGCTGACCGCCAGTTGGTGTGAAGTTCACAGATATGGACAAGAAATCAGCAAGAACTTGCTGAAGCCTCACACTGTCTCCATATAAGGTTTCTGATAATATATCTTCTGCCAAATCAGTGACAATTTGAATGCCCTTTCCTTCGCTTTTTGTCATCACTTGACTTACCGAGGCACTAAGTACTTCTTGGAGAGTAAACTCCGTCATTTCAAGATCCAGGTACCTGTAAAAGTCGTGGGAAAATGTAACCCTATGGCATATGCAACGTACTTCAATCAAGGGCAGAGACATATATATATGAACAATAAAAGAGGGAGACATAGCCCCATAATTTCTAGAATCTACTCCCTCCGTCCCAAAAAAAGTTGCACTTACTATTTTCATGTGTCCCCAGAGAGAAAGTCACATTTCTAAGAGTGCTAAAATATCCATGAGCATGACATAAGTAAAGTAACACGTAAATATATTGACTGTCTTACCCGTCAATGATAGAGTCTAGATCTGTGTCATCAAGCACTTTGTTCAGCTGCCGCTGGCACAGGGCACTCGTTTGCAAAAGTTGTTTCTGATCTTCACCTAACTCAGTTCCTTCCAACATCTTCCGTGAGAAAATGATCCCAGAAAGAGGATTTTTTATCTGTCTTCTTAAGTAAGCTATTGCCTTCAATCTCTTTGCTGCAGTCTGCTCAGACAACCGCTGAAAATGAAGTGCTTGTTGTAGTTCTTGGCTAGCTAGTTGTAAGAAGCAAAATAGCCCAGTAACTGTACCTTCTCCATCAAACTTTTTACTCACACAAAGCAGACACTCTACAAATTTTCCGTCCCGTGAGAAAAAACCAAAGGAAATCTTTTCAGAATCTTGGCCCACCATAGCTTTATTTAGTACAATACCAAGATTTACGAAAGCCTCTTGATTTTTCAGACGGCAGCTGGCTGCATGTGTACCAAAAACCTCCCCCAAAAGCATTTTATCAATCACCTCCTCTCTACTACATCCAGATATCTCTTTCATTGCCTGGTTCCACTCAGAACACCAGCCAAATTCATCCGTCCCAAATATTGGGGGAATCAATGGGTTTGGATTCTGTATAATAGCTTTGTAATCACCTTCGATTCTTGTGAACTTGTCCATGATGGTCTTCTGATCAGTTATATCTTTGGCAACAAAGCATACTCCAACAACACTCTCTTGGAGATCCCTGCTTGCACAAGCGTTCACTACTAGGGTTATTGGACCAGATTCCTTCCTCGACCCCTGTGTTTTGATCTCGAATTGGATATTTTGTTCTTCATTTCCTAAATAAAAGAATGTGCAGAACATAAGAAAGTGAGTTTTTTTTTTCTTTTCTTTCATAACAATATGCAAGTGACGAAGTGCATGTGTGTTTTGATCTCAAAGAGGATACTTTGCTCTTCTTTTCCTAATTATGAGAACGTAACAGAACACTTGCAGATGAGTAATCATGATTATTGTTTTGTTTACAAGAATATGCAAGTGCGCACGCTTATGCTTTTCGTTCTACTCTGAATTACAATTTATCTCCATTAATTTGATGTTATTGTTGCTGGTTTTAACATAGAATCTCAAACCTGAACATGTATGAACAGACTCGAGTTGTTTGAGACCCAACTTGATTAGATATAGGGCTGACCTAACTGAATTTCCTATAGGAGGGACTTTAGTAATAGAAATCAATGCCCAGACATCAATTAAGTTGATGCACGGACACAAGAGTTTTAAAAATATGCATTAAGAGCAGAAAGTCTTCCAAGAGTTGGATTAGCAAGGTCCAAAGCCATGACAACAAGGACCGAACACTTAGTGTAATCAAGTGCCGGCTCTGATACAAATTAAAAGTGTCAATGGCCTTGGATAGTTTTGAAAAACACAGTGTTGTCCCGAGTGTTAGGTAACACCGAATACAACACAAATTCTATGATCTAAATTATGCTGAAAAAGATTATTATTGTTGTTGAAAGTGCAAATATGCTCAGGGAGAGGAAATGTGTTGTACTTCTAACGAGTGTAAAAGAATAATTTTATTGTATTATAATCATTATTATGATTAAAAAAATTTACTTATAGGAAATTATTAAAATAAGAACTTCCATAGAGTATTGTTCATGCATACCGTCTTAGACTAGATTAAAATGTAAGCATGCTCATGTAGATGGAATGCTTTGGTCTACTTCTGACGAGTGAAATAGATTATTGTTGTCATTATTATGAACATACTACGAGTAACTTTTTAATATAGGAAATTATTAAGATACTAACAATAGTCAAGCAAACGTGAAACCAACAGAAAACTGGAAAGTTACCTTTCAAAGCAAGATCCATCATCCTTCTCACTGTTTCAATTGAAGTATCTTCCACAAGCGAGAGAAAATGCCTCCCAATTGCCTTCTCAACAGGAAGACCAGTTAATTCAGCAATTTTAGTATTCCACCCATTGATAAGCCCATCTACATCAACGGCTAATATTGGAACGGAAGCCGTTTCAATCAATCGAACCATCTCAGATGTCACAGCTTCCAGTTCCTGCATACCTTCCATTTTGAGGTCACTAAGCCTTGCTTCCACAGCTTGAGTGTTGAGATCTATGCCTGCTGAGCCGTCTTTGAAAGCATTTCTTAGAATGAGCTGCAAAGAGTGGATTGCATCCATTTCATAGTCCTTCCAAGGCATACTTCTTGTCTTGACAACTTCAAGAAAAGCTTTAAACGAAGACCGTGGGTGCATTTTCCTACCATCGTCCTTCTCCCCTGGATCATGCTTGGCCCCACCCCAACGAACTTCTGAAGCCGTGCTGGACCTGAACCAGAAAAGCATGTCTTTGGAATTTATCCTCACGGCTGCCATCCCACACACTACGTCTCCAAGAGCAAGAGCCCCGGGGTACCCCGCATCATACAAGCTATCTGTACTCAAACCTGTGGAATCCATATGGTACATAGAAAGCCAAGCAACAATATCATGAAGTTGGAAGTCAGTAGGAGAGATTCCAAGTCTATAGATCTTGTTTTTGTACAAAAGGGCTGCTCCGTCGCATTTCACAAGATCCATAACATTGGGGCTCTGTGAAACAATACCCATCGGAGCATCCCGCATCAGCAAGTCACACAAAAGTGTCTGAGTGCGTAAGACATTCTTCTCAAGAATCTGATCTTCCAACTCCAACTCTTTGTTAACATGGATGGCAAACACCTGAGCAAGAAACTCGCACGCGTACCGGAGAGGAAATGGCACAAACCTTGGGGTCGTGTTGTGGCATACTACCAAACCCCAAAGCCTCTTTCTCTTTTGCGGTTGCGCAGAAGCAGGGGTCCCACTATCTTCATCTGTGTCGTTCACTACAACTGCCATTACAAGAGAAGCAATAGAAGTCATATTCTCCATATACTGTAAATGGCAACTGTGTGGGGCCCTTAGAGTCGAGCCACACAAAGTTAGATCAAATGGGAGCTTCTCGTCTTGAAGCACCTTCACATTTTTTGCCTGGCAATCACATATCATTCTGACCTTATTCTTCATGAACAAGAAACGGGCAGCTTGAGGGATATCTGTGGCTGGATAATGTAAACCCAAGTATGGCTCATGGCCTGGCTTTGTGATTTCAGAAAACACCTCCCCATGATCATCTTCGTGAAACTTATAAGCCATCACCCTATCGTAACCAGTGAGTTCAAAAACCTCTTGGACCATTGTATCACAAAGCCTTTCGATGCTCCCACTAGGCAAAGCCTGTAAACGACTAATGGCCTTGGCTGCAAGCTTGTAAGATTGCAAGGCTCCAGCAGCAGTCATGGGGACTTCATAGGGTTTCACGGGCTCAAAGTCAATTATCAAACTACCGGTTACCCTATGAACAATTGCATAAAAAGGCTTTCCAGAGGTTTTACAGTGAACTAAGATAGGATTCAACAAAGATACCTCTCCAAAACCTAAGGCCTTATGCAATGCGGTTGCACTAGGACCAGTGAAAATAGTTCTCACATCCGTTCCGATGCCAAGAACTGGATGGTCACCAACACTTGGAACAGCATGGCTAACCATGGTTAACATATCCGGAGCATTTTCACTGTAGGCAATAACTTTGAAAGTTTTATCATCTAAGGCTAATAAACACCCAAATGGTTGGATTAGCTTGCCTTTTTGTATGTGATGGAGATAAGCTGTGGTAACTTTATCAGACCGAGGTTGGCCTTCTCTTACTACATTGGTAACACGAACTGAGCTAGAATAGTCAAAAGAATCACCGGACTCCTCGAAATCTGCATGAAGCTTGGCATCAACAGTGGTCTGGGCTATAATCCGAGCACTCTGCTTTGATCTCCCAGAATTGGCAGAAGACTGGCTAGGTCTTGAAGCTGACATTTTCACCTAGATCTGAATGAAATACAAGAGACCAAAAAAAAAAAAAATTAGAAGAAAATCACCAACTACTCCAAATCTTTTCCTCATACGTAGCAGCAAGATAACTATAATGTATATGTAATCATAAGCACAGTGGTTCAAAAACCTTATAGCCTTCATCATACAAATACCAATAATTATGCATGAAAATTTGAAAGAAACAAGCAGAAACGTCATAGTTTTCTACAAACAACTCAGTATTAGAAAATGCAAGAGATTTCAGTATTAGAAACAAACAGAAAACGTCCACTAAAATAAAAAGACATTTGTTTTAATGTAGTAAAGAATCCAATAAAAAAGGAACTACAAAGGATTCAATAGAACAAGCACTAATATTCTCCACAGTAGAATATCATGATGTTCTAAGTTGGACCGTAATCATGACTTCTTTAGGCTCAAATATAGAAACAGGTGGAAACTACTACTCCCCATACTCATCAAATAGTCCAGTATTAACTTTTTTAGGTAAACATGATAACTTTGACTGAACATTTAATTCTAACAGAAATAAATATAATTAATCAGCAAATAGTTCATCAATGAATCAACTACAAGTTCTAATCAAACACAATGAATCAACTACAAGCAACCATACATGCTCACACATTCCAGAATCAAGAATCACTCGACTGGGTACTGAGAAACTATCTTTTACTGGAAGGAATCCACACACACACACACACACACACACACACACACACACACACAGATACTGACCTTAGTTTAGCAAGCAGATGGAAGTATGGTGATAGTGATAAGTGAAGAAGTTGTAGATTGAGGATCCTAAATATAGAAACCCAAATCCTCACCAAGTAGGGCCCACATAGAACCGAGGTCCACTCCTAGATCAACCCACAGTTTAGCATCCAGAGCCAAAGACCAAGGGGACCACGATCAAGAAAACCTCTTCTCTTCTCTTCTCTTCTCTTCTCTTCTCAGCTCTACTCTACTCAACTCAACTCAACAACGTTAACCCACAAAAATTTCAGTCCCAAAAGCACACCCACCAAGGCATTTCTCAATTAAACTATGATTTAGTACATCTTTATTTAGAAAATTAATGCCCACTAGCAACAGGACATTCCAGAGTGTCGGTTAGGTTACTTAAAATAGCAAGAATAGGGAGAAATTGACCCACCCAAGAAGAGAATAATAATAAGAAAAGATGAGATTTTTACAAAAAAATGAATAAAAAATTGTATGTCGACAAAGACCCTATTGAAATTTTGTACAAATCCCATTTGGGTAAAAGGGTTTTTGGGTTTTGGAAATGTGGCACGAGATTTGGGGATGGGAGGAGAGGACAAGCAGAGGCCATAATTTCGAATGGGAAGAAGGGAAGGAGGCAAGGAGGCAAGAGGGTAATGGCGATCACGTGCGGACATCATGTTATGCAATCCTTTGGTTTGTTTGTGTGTCAGAATAGGAAAAAAAAGAAATGAAAAAAAAGATAGCAAATTGAAGATGATGACTATGAGTCATCATGATCCAAGTCATGTGGGTGGGTCAAGTTCCCTTTGACCTGGCATTTGACCCATCCAGCCGCTAATATGTTGGCGTATTTGCATAGCCATGGATTGTAGGAGTGGAAATTGTTCAGTTTAGCTCGATTTGAATAATTTTAGAAGTCAAACTGCTAGCATTGATTTGGAAAAATTTCAAATTGAGTTAAATCATAAAAAAATTCAGATCAAGCTAAACCAAACCATTATGATTCGATTTGGTTCGATCTAAACCGCGATTTGATTTGCGATTTAATTTTGCGGTTCAGACTATGATCCAAACCGCGATCTAGACCACGATCTGAACCACATTTCAAACCATAGTTTTTTTTTTGGAATTCCTAATAATAATAAACCACATGATCACATTTCCAAGTTCTTTGTCTGAAAACTACTTACTAGTTTAAATACTTAACGGCTATAAAACAAACGGTATAAGCTAGGGTAAGTGTCTCAAAATATTCTACGGTGCAAGATGAAAGGAAGAACTTGGTTTTGATATGAACTGAAGAATGGCAAAAAGAAACGACAATGAACAAGAAGGAAGCATGCATCTCTTCAGAAGTCTATAAAAACTTATTGAATGAAATTTCAAATTTATTGAGTAGAGAGAAGAAAACTAGATATTTTCCGTAGTTAATATTACCACTTGTAAAGCTCCATCGAGATTCCCAGGCTGGCCAGTGGATGGCACACCAAGAACTGTGGCATTTGGGACAAATGTTAGGAAACATATTTGACCATTAGACTTGATTTCATCGCAAGCAGACATTAGTTAGATCAATTTTTCTTCTTTCATTAGTACAAGTCATTTTCTAATAAGTACAAGTCAAAATATACTACTTACACGACTCGGTTTCACGGTTCGATTTTACGGTTTCAAACCGCGGTTCGGTCTTAAACGGTTCGGCTCAATTTGGCTCGGTTCGATTTAGTAGTGCCAAACCCCAAGCTGAGCTGAACCACATGGTTTATTAAATTCTCAGACCGAGCTAAACCACTTATATCTAAAAACCGAATCAAACCACACGATTTATCTCGATTCGACTCCAAACCGCAATTTGAGCCAAACCATTTCCGCCTTAATCTAATGGATTGGACATTGGAGTTGTCCAAACTCCAAACCAATTTCTTTAGGAATAATTATCAAACATGCAATTTAATATACACTCTATTATATCAAATTACACCAAAATGTATTGTATTACTCCCCCCGTCTCACTTTAAAGAGCCCACTTTTCTTTTTGAGACGTCTCACTTCAAAAAGTCCATTCCATAAATGAAATATGTGAACAGTCTTTCAGACATTTATACCCTCATAATGTTTATATATTTACATAACCTACTATTCCTCCCATTCATTCTCTCTCCTATTAAATATTTTTAACTTTTACATTCTCTCTCCTCTAATCTTCTATCCACTTTCAATTCTTTATTCATTTTTTAAAAAAAAATCTTAAAAAAACAGTGAAATATTACTATGGGCTCTTTGAAGTGGGACGGAGTGAGTATTATTTATTGAAGTTGGTGAGGAGGGCTATGGCTTCGCCACATGGACAAGTTGAGGCAAACTCTTGATTTTGGAGAAGCCACGTCATCACTATCCCAAAATTTATATGACTTTTGGTATTCTCCTTATTAGCTAATACTATTAGTTAATAATAATAGTTAATATATAGGTTAACTATTACTATTAATAGTATTAGTTAACTATAATAATTACTTTATAAGTTAACTATTACTATTACTTTATAAGTTAACTATTACTATTAATAGTATTAGTTAACTATAATAGTTACTATATATGTTAACTATTACTATTAATTGTATTAGTTAACTATAATAGTTACTATATAAGTTAACTATTACTATTAGTAGTATTAGTTAACTATAATAGTTACTTTATAAGTTAACTATGTTTTGGTAGAAAAAACAATAGTACAGGATCTTAACTTTGACAAGTGTGTGGATTAAATAACAAGGAGGGGACTGTGGAATACGACTAAATGGAACAAAGATATGAAAAGAAAGAATGACACCACGATTTGTTAACGAGGAAAACCTTAGAGGTGATAACCTCTTTGGAAAAAACCCCGGGAGTTAGGTCTCCAACCTTAAAAGTTTCACTATAATAATTGAGTTACAACTGTGAAAGATGATGGAGAGGATTACAAGAGAGATGTGCGTAGAGTGTGTGAGCATGAGAGTGTGTTTTTCCGTCTCCATATCCCCTTAAATAAAAGAAGGTATGAACGGGTCAAAGTTGTTCCTACAATCTCGCGAATAATCTTATCCTCTTCAACGTCCGTGAGACCAAGTCATCCTTACCGTTGAAGATGTGTTGAACGTGCTAGAAAAATATCACGTATTCTTCTCTCTTATTCACTGGAAAATGATAATAAAGATATTAGGAAAAATCAAATAAGTAAATATTAAAACGATACTTACAGTGAAGTAACATCTTAACATGCAGGAGCAACTGAAGATGTCACCATGCTGAAAAATACCCACAACAATTTGTCCCCAAAAATATTTGGCTATCTTGGCAATTGAAGAGGCAAAATATTTTTCTCCCAATAAATGCTCAACTGTCAGCTTGCATGATGGGACGGGTATTTGTGAAACGTGGAGATAATGGACGGTTGGGGAGTAATGCTTAGGAAAAAGTGATTTTTTGGAAAAATAGTTCTTTTTTAGTTAAATAACCGCTTGGAAGGCTTAATAAGCTTCTCAAACCTTCCTTTTCATCCCTGCTTGCTACGGCGCTGTTCTTCTTCAAGGTAAAAATTTCTCCGTTTCTTATTTTCATCCATTGTTTACTCCTCTTTTGTCTGTCAACCATGGGTAGAACTAGGTGGAGTTCGTCCAAAACTAAGAGTGCCCCATCCCCACAAGGTCCCACAGAGATTAGTCTTACTGATTTTGTGAGTGAAAATCTCCTTGTGAAACCGGATGAGGAGACTTGTTTGTTTAGTGATACCCAAATAGAATCACTAAAACAACAATGTTACTTCCCAAAAGGTGCGATTTTTCACCCTTTTTCTGTAAATCTTAGGTCTGACTTTGTTTCCGCCAAATGGATCTTCTTTCATGAGTATCCCTTTCTTCTAGGGTTTAGTTATCCCTTTCCATCGTTGGTTTCTGAGTTCTTTCAAAAGACCCAACTTACTTATACTCAACTGATGCCCATGGCTTGAAGAGTTTTTGCTTTTATTATCAACGTGAACAGGGAGAATGGGTTAAACCTAGGGCTTCATGAGATAGCCTACTCGTACGACCTCCAACCTTTCGGTTCAAAAAGATATCTTTTTAAGAAAAGGCCAGGTAGGAACTCCTTAATGAGCACCACATCTTCTAGTGATAGGGGATGGAAAAATAGGTTTTTCTTTGTTGATAGGGCATCCATTGAAGAATGGAATGAGATATCAAGCAAATGGAACAAGGGAGGTACTTGAATTCCTAACTTTGTGACTTCCTGTTCTTGAAACAAACTGAAATCGTAATTGTTCTTACCTCTTTTCAGATATTGACTGGGGAGAACTACTTCCACCGGCTGAGGATACCTTGGCCAAAATTGACGAATTTTTCAAGCTTCCTTTGGACAAGAGATCTCCTAGGGGACTACTGGAATCACCTCTGGTTGTTCCGAAAGATCAGAAAGCGTCAACTTTTGTCATTATGTCTACAGGTAGGCATGTTGTCTTTTCACTATAGTATTATCAATTTGATACATTACACTTCTTGACAATATTCACATGTCAATGCAGTCTCCAAACCAGTTGTTTCAAGATCGGACTTTGATCTTGATGACATTGAGGCCATGTTTGATGAGCTCGCTCTTAAGATTGATATGAAACCTCCGCCTGTTCCTAAGAAGGTCCTTGTTTTAGATGAGAGCGCAGGTATTGGCTCTAGGGTGAGAAAGAGAAAAGCTATTCAAGAGGAGGTAGTTGATGTTGAAGATACTTTTGAAGGAATGCCAGTGGGAGAATTCAAAAAGAAATGTATGAGTTTTGCAGCAGGGGTAAGATGATACTAACTGGGTTTTAACTGTTTCAAAAGTTTTTTATAACACCTTTTGATGTCAAGCTATTATTTTACAGGTTGTAGGGTATGTGGAAGATCTGGTAAAAGAAATGGAGATGTTGAAGAAGAAATCTAAGGCTGATATGGCTTTGGTTAAGAAAGAGAAGATAATGTTAGAGAATAAGGTGAAAGGGCATGAAAAGACCTTGGAGCAACAATTTAAGTCGTTGGAAGAGCAGGAGCAGACGGTTAAGGATTTATTGAACAATTTGGCAAAAAGTGAGGAGTATCATCTTAAGGAGATTGCAGAAGTGAAAAGTTCTTGCAAATTGGCTGCTGCTAAAACCGTTTCCCAATGTAAGATCAAGATGATGAAGGAGTTCCATGAAGGGAAGGCCGATAATTGGGATATCAACAAGGAATATGCCTACTTCTCCAAGCTGACAGGTGAGCCAATAGATGAGGGTGAAGTGTCATCAAGCCCATATGAAGCGATCGTAAAGGATGCAGCAGAAGTTGGAGAAGTTACCCCCAAAGCAACACCTGCTACGGATGCCACCTGAAAAAGGTAAAATAACTTTGTTCTGGTTTTTTGATGGTATTACTGGGGTGGAATCCCTAAAGACAATTTTAATTTTTGTTTGGTTATGTAATAGGTCCATAAGGACCGAAGACAATTTCTTTTATGTGTTGGGTTGGTCCAACACTTTTGCGTTTTAACTTTGGCAGTTTGGATGTTCTTATGGTAACTTTTAATTTAGTTATGGTTTAGTAATTTTCAAGCATGTCAAGGCTTGTTTTCTTTTGGATGAAATTTTTCTTTGGATGGTCATTTGTTATGCTCGTAAGGTGACATGTTAGAATGTCAAAGCGGTAGATACTTAAGATGACACGTACATGTCATAACCATAACAATAAAACATGAGATCAATCATTTAACTGAGTAGGAATGGGTAAGCTATATGAGTTTACCCATATAGGCCCACCCCACACCTCAATTAAAGAGATAACTTGCGCTCCTGGCGAAGGTGTGGTAACCTAACATCTTAAGAAAAAGGTAATTAACTCTTTAAACCTTAGAAGGGATTATGTACCTTTACTTAAGAAGAGATGGCCAGTCTCTGACGGAGGAGAATTCATTGTTCTTCTGACTTTGCGTACTTTCGATATGTCCCCATTTTCGTATGTCAACACCTCATAAGACAAAGACATATTAAAAATGGGCGTCAACTATGTTGACGCCTCTCCACAAGTTGTGTTAGCGACATCTTGATTTGTAATGAAGTAAGAAAATAGTAAATAGGAAAATGGAAGGTTACAAATAAATAAAGGATTGTCCATACCTGGGATGAGACGAGTTTAAGGGGTGCATTGTTTAGATGTAATACCTTTTAAGGTGAATGGCGTTCCAACTTCGTGGTATCAATTTGCCATCCAAGGTTGACAGACGATATGCTCCTTTCCCGGCCTGTGCATCTATTAGGTAGGGTCCTTCCCACTTTGGGGCGAGCTTGCCTGCATTGAGCTCCTTTGTATTTTGGAATGCCTTTCGTAGGACTAAATCTCCTACTTGAAACCTTCTAACCCTTAAGTTTTTGTTGTAAGATCTGGCTACCCTTTTTTGATAGGCTGCCATCCGAACTTTGGCCATGTCCCTTAGTTCGTCTACGGTATCCAAGTCATATGTCAAGATGTCTTTATTATGTTCAGATGTCAACAAACTGTATCTGGCCGTAGGTACAAGTACTTCTGCTGGAATAACTGATTCTGTCCCAAATACAAGTGAATAGGGAGTTTGACCAGTAGCGTTCTTAGATGTCGTCCTGTCAGCCCATAGAACCATTGGAAACTCTTCTGCCCATCGTCCTTTCTTCTGGTTCAGTCTCTTTTTTAAGTTGCTTATGATTTTTTTGTTGCTAGATTCTGTCTGTCCATTGGCTTGAGGGTGAACAGGTGAAGATGTCACCATCTTGACTCCCCAAGATGTCAAGAAATCTTGGGTTTTCTTACTAATGAATTGGGAGCCGTTATCACAAATTATCTCTGAAGGTATCCCAAATTGGCTGAATATATTTCTTTTGATGAAAGAGATTACTTCTCTGTCACGAACTTGTACGTACGCCTCAGCTTCTACCCATTTAGAGAAATAGTCTGTCATAGCTAATAGAAATACTCTTCCTCCTGGTGCCCTGGGTAATTTTCCTACGATGTCCATTCCCCAAACCATAAATGGCCATGGCGACAGGATAGGATGCAATAGTTCAGCTGGCTGGTGCAGGATGTCCCCATGTCGTTGATAAGAGTCACATTTCTTTGCATAGTCTGTGGCGTCTCTTCTCATTGTGGGCCAAAAATAGCCCATCCTCAAAGCCTTGGTATGCAGACTTACGCCGGTATGATTTCCACACTGTCCTTCATGCAGTTCCTTGAGAACCTAATGGGCTCGGTCTGCTTCTAGACATCTTAAGTAGTGACCTGCAGCAGATTTTCTAAACAAAAGGTTATCAATAAGTAAATACTTAGATACTCTTACCCTGAAGGCTCTAGCATTTTTCTCCTCGGCTGGGATCGTATCATCTAAGAGATACTTGATAATAGGAGATGTCCAAGAAGTTGCTGCTGGAGGGGAAGGTACGTCGACATCTAGAACGAATAGCTCAAGATGATCAATTGCTGGGATGTCAACATGCACAATTGGGATACTTGTCTGTGAAATGCTTTTGAAGGCTGAAACTAAGTTTTCCAGAGCACCTGCTTGAGAATTTTCCTCTCGTGGAATCTGTTCCAAAGTAAATGTTTTGAATTTGGCCGCCAAAATTTTTACAATTTCCAAATATGTCGTCATCTTTACATTTTTTGCTATGTAGGATCCATTGTAATGGTTAACAATTAGCAAAGAATCCATAAACACTCGGATATGCTTGACATCTAGGTCTGGGTCCTTTGTTAAACACCGCAATTAATGCCTCATATTACTGCTTCATTATTAGTGGCCTTGAAACCGCTGATGGATTGTGGTATTATGTCCCCTTGTGGCGATTTTAGTACAACACCAAGACCTGTACCTCTCATGTTAGAAGCACCATTTGTGTAGAGAGTCCAGATCTTTAGGATGTCATCATCTTGAAGTTGCTGAACCTCCAATTCCACCTCTTGTTGCATGGTTGGACTAAAGTCGCCCACAAAATCAGCTAGAGCTTGAGATTTTATTCTTCATTACAGGCTCATATTTAATGTCGTATGTGCTTAATTGTACGGACCACTTCGCCATTCGACCCGACATCTACGGTTTTCTCATAACATTCTTAATAGGATAGTTAGTGCGTACAATTATAGTATGTGTTTCAAAATAGTGCCTTAATTTAATAGAAGCGTTATCAAAGCTAAAATTAACTGTAAATGAGAATACCTGGTCTACTGCATCTAAAAGTGTCTTACTTATATAGTAGATGGGTTGCCGACTACCATCTCGTTACGCCACCAAGATCGCACTAACAAAGCACCTTCGATACCGCGGATAGATGTAAAGATGTTCCTCCTCCTGAGGCTTGGCCAATAATGGAGGTATCGACAGGTAAGTTTTGAGCTCCTGAAAGGCTTCTTCATGTTGGTTCTCCCAATTGAACTTCTTGTTCTTCCTTAGGATGTCATAGAAAGGTTTGCATCGATCCGAGGATTTTGAAATGAACCTGGTGAGTGCAGCAATCTTTCCTGTCAATCTTTGGACGTCCTTGACAGATTGAGGTGACGACAGGTTAATAATAGCACGTATACGTGCAGGCGGCTTCAATGCCTCTTTTAGTAACCATGTAACCCAAAAACTTGCCTGCCTTCATTCCAAAGTTGCATTTAGCTGGATCAAGTTTCATATTGAAACAATCCAAGATGTCAAAGGCTTGAGATAGGTTGCTTATGTGATCTTCGGCTTTCTTAGATTTTACTACCATGTCGTCAATATATACTTCCATTGTGTCCCCAATCTAATCTTTGAACATTTTGTTGACGAGCCTCTGATATGTTGCACCTGCATTTTTTAGTCCAAAAGGCATAGCAATATAACAATAAATACTGTTGGTGTTATGAAGGCGGTGTCCTCTCCGGTCGGATGGTTCCATCCGGATTTGTTGGAATCCCGAATATGCATCCATGAAGGTGAGGAGCTCATGTCCGGATGTGGCATCAACCAACGAATCTATGTGAGGCGAGAGGAAAGGATCTTTTGGACAGGCTTTATTTAAGTCGGTGAAGTCAACACAGACTCGCCATTTCCCATTCTTCTTCTCAACTACAACCACGTTTGCTAACCATCTTGGATAATCTACCTCTCGGATCATGTTGGCTTTGAGTAAGCTCTCTACCTCTTCCTTGATGATCTGGTTTCTTGTTTCTGCAAATTTTCTTCATTTCTGGTGCACTGGTTTAAAACTAGGATCGATGTTAAGTTTGTGAGTGATGACATCCTTGCTGATGCCGGTCATGTCATCATGTCTCCAAGCAAAGCTCTTTACTCTGCTTTTTAATAAGTCCACAAGCTTCTCTTCTATATCTGATGGGATGTCACTGCCAATAAGTACCTTGATGTCCGGGTTGGAAGGATCTAGCAATACTTCTTTCACATTGTTCTCCCTAGCTTCCAGGACTTCACGTACTTTCTTCTGTAATTGCTATGCCTGTTTTGGAGATGTCAACGCCTTCATTGAAGTTTTATAACATTCCTTGGCCACACCATCACCTTTGTATATTTTGGCAACACCCCAAGGTGTTGGGAACTTTACACACTGATGGTAAGTGGAGGGGATAGCCTTCATTCCATGAATCCATGGTCTTCCAAGAATGACATTGTAGGATGTTGCACAATCAATTACACAGAACCGCTCCATGGTGTTAAGGCCCTTTGAGTATATTGGAAGCTTTATTTCCCCCTCCGTTTCTTTGACTTCACCACTGAAGCCTACCAATACTAAGGATTTCTTGATGATCTCCAATTCTGGGATGTTCATTTCCTTGAGGGTGCTCAACATAATGTGATTGACAGAGCTACCCCCATCAACCAGGATACGCCGGATTGTACAATTGGCGATCTGCAAGGAAATAACTAGGCCGTCGTGATGGGGTTCCAGCAAGTTATCTCGATCACTCTCATCAAAGGTGATTGGATCATGGCAGGGTGTCGACATTCTTGGTTGTCTTTCTGGCCTCTCCTCTTTTGACTCCTTAGCATGTCGTTTTGCGGCAGAATAGGATGTGCCACATATTTCTGAGCGTCTACTAATGAAATTGATCACCTTTGTTGACGCTGGGGGAGAAGCTGGTCTCTCGACTTCATGAGGAGCTTCCGCACTTTCAGTCTTCTTCTTTCTGGATCCCAGCAACTCCTTAAGATGTCCCTTCGAGAGCAAGTAACTGATCTCCTTTCTTAGTGCGATGCAATCTTCATTAACATGCCCAAAGTCTTCATGGTAAGCGCACCATTTTGATTTGTCACGCCATCCCGTAGGCTTATCCGTCTTCTTTGGCCATCTGGCTTTGTCCCCTAGGTTGCCCATTGCACAGAGTACACCTGAAATGTCAACAGAAAAACAATAATCAGAAATGTTAGGCACATTATCACTATCTTCATCCTCACTGTCTATTGAATTAATTTTGCTAGTATCAATTCTTGGGTAAGGATTGGAACGGTTGTTCCTGCGATGGGATGATTCAGTCTTCCTGTCAGGGTGGTCATATGTCGACGACTTGGACGAGGACTTTGATCTTCGCAGCTCATCTTCCTCCAATATTATGAATCTCAATGCCTTGCTCCTGACTTCTTCCAACCGCTTACAAGGAGTCATCACCAAATCTTGATAATACTGTGAATCTTTCTTGAGTCCCATTTTGAATGCTTACGTAGTACATTGACATGTCAAGATTGGGAATTTCTAGTACTTCCTTATTGAACCGGTGAACATAATCTTTCGTAGTTTCATTAGGTTGGGTCACATTGTAGAGGTCACTTGTCGGCTTCTCAAATTGTCGACTACACGAGAATTGGTTATAGAACATGTTGATAAGCTGGGCGTATGAACCAATTGAACCTAGGGGCTGCCTAATCAGCCATTTGAGAGCTGGTCCAACCAAGGTCGCTCCAAATCCTCTGCATAAGCAAGCCTCTCGGAATTGAAGCGGAATATGGATTATGTCCATCTTCTCCTGATAGTGAGCAACATGCTCCTGCGGGTGCAGTGGTGCCGTCGTACAACTTCATAGATGGAACGTTGAAACGCTTCGGGATGTCGACATTTGCAATTCTTTGGGACAAGCGAGATTGATTGTAGCGGTTACGAGACCTTTGGTTGGATTGGAGGAGTTATGCCGGGCACGTTCATTATCAGCTCCCTGAGATCCTGCATTTGTTTGGCTAGTGGGTTTCCTGCAAAAGGGTCAGCCATATGAATACGATTGAAATTATTATTATTTAAAAGATTATTCAGCAAACCAGAGTTATCCGTGGTAGTTATGACAGTGGTGTTGTCAATGAATGGAATGAACAGGGTGAATCCTGCTGAAGGTGGCGTCATTAGGGTGTCCCCGGGTAAGGATGTCAGCTGAGGAGTTTGAGGTGGACTATTCATTGGAATGAATTCATTCTGGAGCGTAGATCCTTCGGTGTTGTCGAAGTTGAGGTTCCTTGCACGCAATGGTGAGACGTTTTCAAGCCGCAAAGCGATAAGCTGTTGATCCCTCTGCATCTTGACCATGGAATTAGCCAACACCTTGGAATTGCTATCTTGTTGATCCAACCTCTGATTCAACTTGGTTAGGATAGTCCGGATGTCAGCATCTACATTGAAAGAAGTCGCTTCCTTTTGTGGAGTCTTTGTAGGTTGAGTTTGCTGAGGTCCGTTCTGAGGAGGTGGCGGCAACAAGCTGGTTCTACCTCCTGATGTTGGAGTGACGGCGGTACCCTTGCCGGCGGCGGACACATTGGGAGGTGCATACATGATGAGTTCGCTCAGGAAATGATCCAAATAACCGATAAACCACGAGGCCCCTCGGTGGGCGCCAAATTTTTTTGGTAGAAAAAACAATAGTACAGAATCTTAACTTTGACAAGTGTGTGGATTAAACAACAAGGAGGGGACTGTGGAATACGACTAAATGGAACAAAGATATGAAAAGAAAGAATGACACCACGATTTGTTAACGAGAAAAACCTTAGAGGTGATAACCTCTTTGGAAAAAACCCCGGGAGTTAGGTCTCCAACCTTAAAAGTTTCACTATAATAATTGAGTTACAACTGTGGAAGATGATGGAGAGGATTACAAGAGAGATGTGCGTAGAGTGTGTGAGCATGAGAGTGTGTTTTTCCGTCTCCATATCCCCTTAAATAAAAGAAGGTATGAACGGGTCAAAGTTGTTCCTACAATCTCGGGAATAATCTTATCCTCTTCAACGTCCGTGAGACCAAGTCATCCTTGCCGTTGAAGATGTGTTGAACGTGCTAGAAAAATATCCCGTATTCTTCTCTCTTATTCACTGAAAAATGATAATAAAGATATTAGGAAAAATCAAATAAGTAAATATTAAAACGATACTTACAGTGAAGTAACATCTTAATATGTAGGAGCAACTGAAGATGTCACCATGCTGAAAAATACCCACAACAAACTATTACTATTAATTGTATTAGTTAACTATAATAGTTACTATATATGTTAACTGTTACTATTAATAATATTAGTTAACTATAATAGTTACTATATAAGTTAACTATTACTATTAATAGTATTAGTTAACTATAATAGTAACTATATATGTTAACTATTACTATTAATAGTATTAGTTAACTATAATAGTTACTATATATGCTAACTATTATTATAAATTGTATTAATTTACTATATGTTGTGGGCATTTTTTGACATGACGACATCTTCAGTTGATCCTGCATAACGAGATGTCATTACACTGTAAGTATTGTTTTAAATATTTACTTGTCCAATATTTCCTAATATTATTATTCTTATTTTTCAGTAATTAAGAGAGGAATGCGGAAACAACCTTCAAGCACGTTCAACAGACCTTCAAACGGCTAGGGCGACTTGGTCTCACGGAGGTTGAAAAGATAAACCACAATGCCGAGATTGTAGGAACCATATTTGACTCTTTCTTAGTTACTTGTATTTAAGGGGAAATGGAGACGGAAAATGACACTCATGCTCATATGCACACACTTTACACACAAACTCTTGTAATCCTCTCCATTATCTTCCGAAGTTGTAATTGTGATCATTATAGTGGAACCTTTAAGGTTGGAGACCTAACTCCTGGGGTTTTTTCCAAAGAGGTTATCACCTCCAAGGTTTTCCTCGTTAACAAATCGCGTTGTCATTGTCTCGTTTTTCATTTTCTTGTTCCATATAATCGAATTCCATAGTTCCCTCCTTATTATTCAATCCACACACTAAACATAGTTAAGATTCTACTCTATTGTTTTTTCTACCAAAACAATTTGGCGCCCACCGAGGGGCCTCGTGGTTTATCGGTTATTTGAAACATTTCCTAATCGAATTCACTATGTCTGCACCCACCAATGTGTCCACCGCCGGCAAAGGTCCCACCGTTGTTCCCATATCAGGAGGTAGAACCGGCTTGTTACCACCGCCTCCTCGACCGGATCTCGGCCAACTCAACCTACGAAGACTCCACAAAAGGGGGCGACCTCTTCCAATGCGGATGCCGACATCCGGAGTATCCTAACCGGAGTTGAATCAAAGGTTGGACCAGCAAGATAACAATTCGAAGGTGTTGACCAATTCCATGATTAAGATGCGAAAGACCAACAACTCATAGCATCTCGGCTTGAAAACATATCACCATCGCGCGCAAGGGTTCTCAACTTTGACAACTCCGGAGGATCTACATTTCAGAATGAATTCATTCCAATGGGCAATCCTCCTCCGTGACATCTTTCATGATGTCAACATCTTTGCCAGGGGACACCCCTTTGACACCATCTTCTGCGGGATTCACTCCATTCATCCCATTTATAGACAGGCCGGCCGTCACGACTACTACGGACAACTCTGGTTTGCTTAATAATCTTTTCAATAATAATAATTTCAATCGTATTCCTATGGGTGACCCTTTTGCGGGAAACCCACTAGCTAAACAGATGCAGGATCTCGGAGAATTAGTAATGAACGTACCGGGTGTGACTCCTCCAATTTAACCCGATAGCAAAAGCTGCTACAATCGGTCTCGGTTTGTCCCGGCAATTGCAAATGTCGACATACCGAAGCGCTTGATGTACCATCTATGAAGTTGTACGACGGCACCACGGACCCCGAGAGGAGCACGTGGCACACTATCAAGAAAAGATGGACATAATCCATATTCCACTTCAATTCCGGGAGGCTTGCTTATGCAGGGGATTTGGATCCACCTTATCCGGACCGGCTCTCAAATGGTTGATTAGGCAACCCCTAGGTTCAATTGGTTCATACGCCCGGCTCATCAACATGTTCTATAACCAATTCTCATGCGATCGACAATTTGAAAGGTTGACAAGTGACCTTTACAATGTAACTCAAGACCTAATGAAACCCTAAAGGATTACGTCCACCGGTTCAATAAAGAGGTGCGGAAATTCCCAATCTTGACATGTCGACGGCCACGAAGCATTCAAAATGGGGTTGAAGAAAGATTCGCAGTATTACCAAGATTTGGTAATGACTCCTTGTAAGCGGTGGAGGAAGTCGGGAGCGGGGCATTGAGATTCATAAGGCTGGAGGAAGATGAGGCTGCGAAGATCAAAGTCATCATCCAAGACGTCGACATATGACCATCCCGATAGAAAGACTGAATCGTCCCATCGCGAAACAACCGTCCCAATCCTTATCCGAGAATTGACACTAGCAAAATTAATTCAATAGACGGTGAGGATGAAGATAATGATAATGTGCCTAACATTTCGATTATTGTTTTTACGTTGATATTTCAGGTGTACTGCGCAATGGGCAACACGGGAGACAAAGCCGGATGGCCAAAGAAAACGGACAAAACCACAGGATGGCGTGACAAATCAAAATGGTGTGCTTACCATGAAGACTTTGGGCATGTTCGAAGACCGCATCGCATTAAGAAAAGAGATCGATTACTTGCTCTCGAAAGGACATCTTAAGGAGAGTGTTGGGATCCAGAAAGAAGAAAGCCGAAAATACGAAGCTCCTCATGAAGCCGAAAGACCGGTTTCTCCCCGGCATCAACAAAGGTGATCAACTTCATTAGTGGAGGCTCGAAATATGTGGAACATCCTATTACGCCGCAAACGACATGCTAAGGAGTCAAAAGATGAAAAGCCGTAGAGACGGCCAGGATGTCGATACCTTGCCAGAACCCAATTGTCTTTGATGAAAGTGATCGTGATAACTTGCTGGAACCCCATCATGACGGTCTGGTCATTTCCTTGCAGATCGCTAACTGTACCATACGACGTATTCGGTAGATGGGGGCGGCTCGTCAATCTTATTATGTTGGGTACCCTTAAAGAAATGAGCATCCGGAATCGAGAGATTGTCAAAAAATCTTGATCTTTGGTAGGCTTCGGTGGCGAAGTCAAAGAAACGATGGGGAGATAAAGCTTCCAATATACTCAAAGGGCCTCAACACCGTGGAACGGTTTTGTGTAATTGATTGCGCAACATCTTACAATGTAATTCTTGGAAGACCGTGGATTCATGGAATGAAGGCCGTACCCTCCACTTACCATCAATGTGTGAAGTTTCCAACACCTTGGGGTGTCGCTAAGATTTACAGTGATCAACAGTGGCCAAGGAGTGTTACAAAACTTCAATGAAGGCGTCTACATCTCCAAAACAAGCATAGCAATTACCGAAGAAAGTACGTGAAGTCCTGGAAGCTAGGGAGGATGATGTGAAAGAAGTATTGTTAGATCCTTCCAACCCGGACATCAAAGTACTTATTGGCACCGACATATCGTCGATATAGAGGAGAAGCTTGTGAACCTATTAAGAAGCGGAATAAAAGTTTCGCTTGGAAACATGATGACATGACCGGCATTAGCAAAGATGTCATCACTCACAAACTTAACATAGATCCCAAACTTCAAACCAAGTGCACCGTAAACGTAGAAAGTTTGCGTAAAACCGTAAATCGGATCATCAAGGAGGAGGTAGAGCGCTTACTCAAAGCCAACATGATACGAGAGGTCGATTATCCAAGATGGTTGGCAAATGTGGTTGTGGTAGAGAAGAGAAACGGGAAATGGCGAGTTTGCGTCGACTTCACCAACTTAAATAAGGCCTGCCCAAAAGATCCTTTCCCTTTGCCGCACATAGATTCATTAGTTGATGCCACCTCAGGTCACGAACTCCTCACATTCATGGACGCGTCCTCAGGATTTCAACAAATTCAGATGGAACCATCTGACCAAGAAGACACTGCCTTCATAACCCCCTCAGGTATTTATTGTTATATTGCCATGCCTTTTGGACTAAAAAATGCAGGTGCAACGTATCAAAGGCTCGTCAACAAGATGTTTAAGGATCAGATTGAGGACACAATGGAGGTATACATCGACGACATGGTTGTTAAGTCTAAGAAGGCCGAGGACCACATTAGCAACCTCTCTCAAGCTTTTGACATCTTGGATTGTTTCAATATGAAACTTAATCCAGCTAAATGCAACTTCGGAATGAAGGCCGGCAAGTTTCTGGGTTATATGGTTACTAAAAGAGGCATTGAAGCCACCCCGGAGCAAGTTCGTGCCATTATCAACTTGTCATCACCTCAATCCGTCAAGGACATCCAAAGATTGACAGGGAAGGTTGCTGTACTCACCCGGTTCATCTCCAAATCATTCGATCGATACAAGCCCTTCTATGACATCTTAAGAAACAACAAGAAGTTCTAGTGGGAGGACCACCATGAACAAGCTTTTCAAGACCTCAAAACTTACTTGTCGACACCTCCGTTATTGGCCAAACCTCGGGAAGGCGAACACCTCTACATCTACCTAGCAATATCAGAAAGCGCTGTAAGCGCTGTCTTGGTAACAGAGTGAGATGGTCTTCAACAACCCATCTATTATATAAGTAAGACACTCTTAGATGCGGAGACCAGGTATTCTCATTTACAAAAGTTAATTCTAGCTTTAATAACCGCATCCATTAAATTAAGACACTATTTTGAAACACATACTATAATTGTGCGTACTAACTATCCTATTAAGAATGTCATGAGAAAACCAGAGATGTCAGGTAGGATGGATAAGTGGTCCGTGCAGTTAAGCACTTACGACATCAAGTACGAGCCTAGAACTGCAATAAAATCTCAAGTCCTGGCAGATTTTGTGGCTGATTTCAGTCCAACCCTACAACAAGAGGTGGAATTGGAAGTACAGCAACTTCAAGATGATGACATTCTAAAAATTTGGACTCTCTACACGGACGGTGCTTCCAACATGAGAGGTACAGGTCTTGGAGTTGTACTAAAATCGCCACAAGGGGACATAATACCACAATCTATCAGCTGCAGCTTCAAGGCTACCAACAATGAAGCAGAGTACGAGGCACTTATCGCAGTTTAACAAAGAGCCCAAGACTTAGATGTCAAGCATATCCGGGTGTTCATGGATTCATTACTAATTGTTAATCAATACAATGGGTCCTACGTCGCGAAAAATGCTAAAATGACGACATATTTGGAAATTGTAAAAATTATTTCGGCCAAATTCAAAACATTTTCCTTGGAACAAATCCCGCGAGAAGAAAATTCTCAAGCTGATGCTTTGGCAAATTTGGGTTCGGCCTTCAAAAGCTTCTCATAAACCAATATCCCAATCGTGCATGTTGACATCCCAAAGAATTGACAATCTCGAGATGTTCGTCTTAGATGTTGACATACCTTCCTCTCCCGCATCAACCTCTTGGATGCCCCCTATTATCAAGTATCTCTTAGATGATACGATCCCAGTTGAGGAGAAGAATGCGAGAGCCTTCGTGGTAAGAGTATCTAAATATGTACTTATTGATAATCTCTTGTTTAGAAAATCTGCCGCAGTCACTACTTAAGGTGTCTAGAAGCGTATAGAGCCCATCAGGTTCTCAAGGAGCTACATGAAGGAGATTGTGGAAATCATACCGGGGCGTAAGTTTACATACTAAAGCTCTAAGGTTGGGCTATTTCTCGGCCCACAATGAGGAAAGACGCCATTGACTACGCAAAGAAATGCGATTCTGTCGCCGACATGGGGACATCCTGGACCACCACTGAATTGCTACATCCTATCCCGTCACCTTGGCCGTTTATGGTTTGGGGAATGGACATTGTAGGAAAACTTCCCGCAGCACCGTGAGGACGAGTATTTCTTTTGGCCATGACAGACTACTTTTCTAAGTGGGTAGAGGCCGAGGCATATGTGCAAGTTCGTGATAAAGAAGTAATATCTTTTATCAAAAGGAACATATTTAGCCGATTTGGAATTCCATCGAAATAATTTGTGACAACGGCTCTCGCTCATCAAGAAGAGGACCCAAGATTTCTTGACAACTTGGGGTGTTAAGATGGTAACGTCTTCGCCTGTTCACCCTCAAGCCAATGGACAGCAGAGTCTAGCAACAAAATAATAATCAGGCAACTTAAAAAGAGACTAAACCAGAAAAAAGGACGTTGGGCGTAAGAATTACCAATGGTCCTATGGGCCGACAGGACGACATCTAAGAATGCTACCGGTCAAACCCCCTATTCACTTGTATTTGGAACTCGAATCTGTTATTCCAGCAGAAGTCCTTGTACCTACGGCAAGATACAAAGCTTGCCGACATCCGAAAATAATAAAGACATCTTGATACATTCCCTCGGATACTGTGGACGAGCTAAGGGATATGGCCAAAGTTCGCATGGCAAAGATATCGCAAAGGGTAGCCCGATCATACAATAAAAACGTCGGGGTCAGAAGGTTTCAAGTAGGAGACTTAGTCCTACGAAAGGCATTCCAAAATACCAAGGAGTCCAATGCAGCAAGCTCGCCCCAAAATGGGAGGGACCCTACTTGATAGATGCACAAGCCGGAAAAGGAGCATATCGCCTTGCAACCTTGGATGGCCAAATGATACCCCGAAGTTGGAACGCCATTCATCTCAAAAGGTATTACATTTAAATATGACTTCCCATGAACTCATCTTTCCAGGTATGAATCGTATTTTAATTCTTTTCTCCTATGTATCTTTTTAATTATTTACATGATAAGATGTCTCTAACATGCTTTGTGAGAGACGTCAACCTTAGTTGGCGTCCGTTTTTAACGTGTTTCTATCTTATGAGGTATTGACACATTTACATGGGGACATATCGAAAGCATGCAAAGAACAACGATTCCTCCTCCGTTAGAGACTGGCCATCTCTTCTCAAGTAAAGGTACACAATCCCTTCTAAGGTTTAAAGAGTTAATTACCTCTTTCTAAAGAAGTTAGGTTACCACACCTTCGCCTCGGAGCGCAAGTTATCTCACTAATTGAGGTGTGGGGTGGGCCTATATGGGTAAACTCATATAGCTTACCCATTCCCACTCGCTTAGATGATTGATCTTAAGCATTATTCTTATGGTTATGGCATATTCGTGTCATCTAAGTATCTACGGTTTATGGCATATACGTGTCATCTAAGTATCTACGGTTTATGACATCTACATGTCATCCTAAATACCTATTATTCTGACATACTATCATGTTACCATATGTGAAAAACATACGAAAAATTATCCAAAAAAGAAACAAGCCTTGACGTGCTTGAAAACCATTAGACCATAACTAAACTAAAATAACCATAATGTATCCAAACCACCAAAGTAAAAGTGCGAAAGTGTTGAACCAACCCAACACTTAAAAAAGATTGTCTTTGGCCCTTAAGGACCTATTACAAACCAAACCAAAATAAAAATTGTCTTAAGGGACTCCGCCCCAGTAATCATCAACAAAATACCAAAGAATCAAATTGTTTTTACCTTCTTTTTTGTTTAGGTGGCTTCGCCGCAGTGTTGTACCGGTGTCACTTCTCCAACTGTTGGTGCATCCTGGACAATTGTTTCATATGGACTTGATGACACCTCGCCCTCGTCCCCACCTCACCCGTTAACTTGGATAGATAGGCACATTCCTGTGAATATCCTGGCACCACCTTTCCTTCTTGGTATTCCTTCATCATTTTCACCTTGCATTGAGAAACAGTCTTCCTGCAGCCGGTTACAAGAATTCCTCACCTCTGCTATCTCCTTGTTGTGATCATCTTCACTTTTCGCCAAACTATTCAACAAGTCCTTAGCTATCTCGCTCTTGTTCTCCCAAATGATTTGCTTAGTTGCTCTATTATCTTCTCACATTCCTTCACTTTATTATCGATACCAACTTCTCCTTCTTGACCAAAGCAATATCCGCTTTGGATTTCTTCTTCTCCAATTCAACTTCTTTTGCCAACTCCTCCACGTATCCTACAAACCAAAATAACATCCCGATATTACTAAAAGTTATCACAACCTTTGAAACTATTAAATATTCAATTAATGATGTCTCACCCCAGATGCCAGGCTCATAAATCTCTTCTTGAACTCCCGCCGATACCCATCAAAAGAGTCTCCAACCTCGATCACTTCCTCTTGGCCGCCTTTTCTTTTCCTCACCCTAGAACCAATCCCAGCGCTTTCATCAAGAATGGGACTCTTCTTAGGAGCGGGTGGAGGTTTCTTTTCGCCTTGACAATGGGCTCGAAAGCAAGGCCTCGATATCCTCCGCATCAAAGTCGACCCCTGAAGCTATCGGTTTGGAGACTGCATGGACATAGAGATATTGTCAATAACAAATAACACATCAAATTAATGACAGCTTATCAAAGGTAACAGGATGCCAAGCTTACCAAGAGACATTATTACGAAGTTGAAGCCTTTATATCCTCTCGGGACGCCGACGAAACTTCTAGCAAACCTTTGGGAGATCTCTTATCGAGAGGAGATTGAAAAACTCTTCGATTTTTGCTAAAGTATCTTTTGCGGCGGAAATAACTCTCCCCAATCAATATCTACATGAAAGCAAAAACAATTACAATTCGGTTTGTCTCAAGAACAGGAAATCACAAGAGTAAGAATTTAAGTACCTCCTCGGTTCCATTGCTTCGACATCTCATCCTTCTCACCGATTGACGTCCTATCAACAAAGAAAAACCTATTCTTCCATCCCCTATCACCGGAGGATGTCCGCTCATCAAAGGATTTCTACCGACTTCTTTCTAAATAGGTACCGTTTGGAACCAAAAAGTTGAAGATCATAGGAATGGGCAATTTCAGGGAGCCCTAAGTCTAGTCCGTTTTCTCGGTTTACTTTAAGAACAAAAGCAAATACTCGCCAAGCCATTGGCATAAGTTGAGCATAAGCCGTTGAGTTTTTAGAAAGAACTCAAGAACCAACCGTGGGAAAGGGTAGCTAAACCCTAGCAAGAAGGGATATTCGAAGAAGCAGATCCATTTGGGAGAAACATGGTCGACCTAAGTTTTATGGAAAAAGGATGAAAAATTACACCACTTGGGAAACAACATTGTTGTTTTATGGTCTCTATTTGAGAATCATTAAACAAACAAGTTTCTTCAAAGAGTTTAGTGAGAAGATTTGCGCAAACAAAGTCGTCGAGATTAATCTCTACGGGACCTTGTGGGGATGACGCTTTCTTGGGTTTGGAAGCGTACATCCCGGTTTTACCCATGGTTGACAAAGCAAAAAGAGAAGAATAAACAAAGAAAGAAGGTCAGAGATGGAGTGATTTTACCTTGAAAGCGAACGGCGCCGTGGGCCAAAGGAGGTGAAAAGAAGATTTGAGAAGATAAGTTTTCTCAAGCGGTTAATAAAAAGGTAAAAAGAATCCCTTTTCAAAATTAACTCTCTCCCCAACCGTTCATTTTATCGCCACGTCTCCCAAGAACGTCCCCATCAAAGTGCAGAGTAACAGCTTGGGTCATTAATTCAAAAGGAAAAACATTTTGCCTCTTCGCTTGCCTACATAGTCAAATGTTTTTGGGGACAAATTGTTGTGGGCATTTTTTGACATGAAGACATCTTCGCTGATCCCGCATAACGAGATGTCATTACACCGTAAGTATTGTTTTAAATATTTACTTGTCCAATATTTCCTAATATTATTATTCTTATTTTTCAAGTAATTAAGAGAGGAATGCGGAAACAACCTTCAAGCACGTTCAACGGACCTTCAAACGGCTAGGCGACTTGGTCTCACGGAGGTTGAAAAGATAAACCACAATGCCGAGATTGTAGGAACCATATTTGACTCTTTCTTAGTTACTTGTATTTAAGGGGAAATGGAGACGGAAAATGACACTCATGCTCATACGCACACACTTTACACACAAACTCTTGTAATCCTCTCCATTATCTTCCGAAGTTGTAATTGTGATCATTATAGTGGAACCTTTAAGGTTGGAGACCTAACTCCTGGGGTTTTTTCCAAAGAGGTTATCACCTCCAAGGTTTTCCTCGTTAACAAATCGCGTTGTCATTGTCTCGTTTTTCATTTTCTTGTTCCATATAATCGAATTCCATAGTTCCCTCCTTATTATTCAATCCACACACTAAACATAGTTAAGATTCTACTCTATTGTTTTTTCTACCAAAACACTATATAGGTTAAATAACAGTATTATAGTTACAATATATGTTAACTATTACTATTAATAATATTAGTTAATCATAATAGTTACTATATATATATATATATATCAAAATAGGTCATTAATAATGCCAATGAGCATTTAGCTTAAAGACGTACTTTTCTTGGAAAGGTTAAGGGTTGGAACCCCCTGCATTGTATTTAAAATGTTGTAGTTTGAAAAGAAATAGGTCGTTATGTTTTGGTAGAAAAAACAATAATGTCGAATCTTGACTTATGAAAGTGTATGGATTTAATAATAAGGAGGGGACTTTGGAATTTGATTAAATGGAACAAACGGATGCTAAAATGAAGAAACACAATCAAGGACACAACAATATAACGAGGAAAGCCCTTGAGTCAAATGATCTCGCCGGCATAAAACCTCGGGAGGTTAGGTCACCTTCCTTACCAAAAAATTCACTAAGTATTACTCGGTTACAAGATGATGGAGAGCTATGGAGATTACAACGAGAGTGTGTTTAGTGTGCGTGTGAGAATGTGTATCTGAGTGTGTGAGTGTGTGTTTGTGATTCTCCATATCCCCTATTAATAGTAAAGACTAACAAGAAAATAACAAAAATCCCTATAATCTCGGCACATCTTCTTATCCTCTCAAACGTCCTTTGACTTGGTCTCCTTGGAGTGGATGGATGAGGTTCACGTGCTGATAATAGTGATCCCGAAAATATCTCTATAATAGCTGTAAATAAAGAGTGGTTAGTTAAACATAAAAATAAATTATGCGTAACTTACAGGGAATCATCTTGACATGCAGGAACAACTGAGGATGTCAACATGTGGAAAATCTGGCCACAACAATTGCCCCCAAACTTATCACTTCGCGGAATACGAAGAGGTAAGTTTCCAGACTCCGAGTAACTGGCGGACATGATTTGACAGCATTCGGTGGTGAAGGAAATCAAGAAGAAGTCAAGCCGTCGTCATCTCTCAAAATGTCAACAGGTAAGAATAGTTTGCCCTGTCTTTCGATTTCTGTTAATCTTCCTTTTCCTCAATGCTTAAACTTTCTCTTCAGTTTCAAAGCCAATTGCTTCAGGCTCAGACCTTGATCTGGAAGATTTGGAAGCTCTTGTTGGTACTTCTCCTGCTAAGTCTGATGTTAGGCCACCAATTGTCCCAAAGAAACAAGTCTAAATGGGTGAAAGTGCTGGCATTGATTCAAGGGTAAAGAAGAGGAATGTTGCAGAGAGTGAGGCTATCGAAAGTTGTGGATGCAGATATTTTCGAAGGTTTGAAGGCAGGAGAGGTGAAAAAGAAGCTTCTAGGATTAGTAACTAATGTAAGATGTTACTAGACTGTTCTAACTGTTCCATAGCTCTATTATTTGCTAATTTGGAACTTATGGTGTTTTCTTAACAGACAATGGGATGTTTGGATTCCCAAGTGGAAGATATGGCTAAGATCAATGAGCAAATCAAAAAGAGCACTAAGAGTGATATGGCTCAGGCTAAGAAGGAAGTTGCTGGTTAGGAGAAGAAGTTTAGAGGAACAGAAGAAGACAGTGAAGGCGTTGTTAGTAATCTGGCTTTTATTGAGGGTGACTATCAGAAAGAAATAAATGAAGTAAGGGAATCCTGGAAGTTAGCTACTGCCAAAGACATGTTTGAAGATCAAAATCAAGATGATGGAAGAACATAAAGATGGAAAATCTAAGGTTTGGAAGGTTGAGAACGAGTATGCAAAATTGAAGAATTTGTTGGATGAAAAAGTGGATGAAGGAGAGGCGTCATCTAACCCTAAGGATACGACGGTTGAAGAAGAAGGAGAGAAGAAGGATGAGGAAGGCAGAACTCACTCAGCAACACCTGCAGCAGAGGCTAAGTGAAGAAAAATTCAAATTAGTTTTTCAAGTTGTTTTGTTTGATGATGATTTCGAGGGCTGAGTCCCAAAGAAAATTTTATTTTGGTATGTTCCTGGTCCAAAAGGATCGAAGACAATTTATTTCAAGTGTTGGGTTAGTTCAACACTTTGCTTTTAGTTTTATGTTGTTTGGATGTTGGAGCGGGCCAACTGAATTTGGAAACGTTTTATGGTAGTCTTAATGGTATTTAGTATCTTAGTGTTTTAGAAAAAACTTTTGTTAGCAACTTCTGTGCATGTCATGCTTTGATCCCTGATGCTAAAGTATTATTATAGGATGTTGACATAATAAAAAGTCATATTTTTGTTTTCGAGTGAAGACATGAGAATGTCATAACCGAATGTACTTAAGATGACAGGAATATGCCATAACCAATTGAATCATGCTTAAGATCAATCATTCGATTGAGTGGAGATGGGTAAGCTATACAATTTTACTCATATAGGCCCACCCCACACCTCAACCAAAGAGATATCGTGCGCTCCAGGCGAAGGTGTAGAAACCTAACTTTCGGAGAAAGAGGTAATTAACTCTTTAAACCTTAGAAGGGATTGTGTACCTTAACTTTAGAAGAGATGGCCAGTCTCTAACGGAAGAGATTTCGTTGTCACTTTGACTTGAGCACTTTGATATGTCCCCACTTTTGTATGTCAACATCTTACAAGACAGAGATATGTTAGAGATGGGCGTCCACTTTGTTGACGCCCCTCCGCAGGTCGTATTAGTGACATTTTGTTTTTAAATAATCATGAAAGAAAACAAGAAGAAATGAAAAGACAACAAAAACAAATATTCATACCTGGTTTGTGAGGATATTAGGAGACAGATATTATTTAAATGAAGTACCTTTTGAGGTGAATGGCATTCCAGCTTCTTGGGATCATCTGATCATTCAAAGTTGATAATCGATATGCCCCCTTTCTTAGATGTCGTCCTATCAGCCCATAAGGCCAATGGTAATTCTTCTGCCCATCTTCCTTTCTTTTGGTCCAGTCTCCTTTTTAGATTGCTTATGATAATCTTATTGCTGGATTCTGTTTGTCTATTCGCTTGAGGGTGAACAGGTGAAGATGTCACCATCTTGACTCTCCATCTTGTCAAGAAATCCTGCGTTTTCCTACTAATGAACTGGGAGCCGTTATTACATATTATCTCCGAAGGTATCCCAAACCTGCTGAATATGTTTCTCTTTATGAATGAGATAACTTCCTTGTCCCGGACCTGCACGTATGCTTCAGCTTCTACCAATTTAGAAAAATAGCCTGTCATGGCTAGTAGAAATACTCTTCCTCCTGGAGCCCTGAGTAATTTTCCTACGATGTCCATTCCCCAAATCATAAATGGCCATGGCGACAGGATAGGATGTAGCAATTCGGCTGGTTGATGTAGGATGTCGCCATGTCGCTGACAGGAGTCACATTTCTTTGCATATTCTGCAGCGTCTCTTCGCATTGTGGGCCAAAAATAGCCCATTCTTAGGGCCTTGGTATACAGGCTTCTGCCCCCGGTATGATTTCCGCACTGCCCTTCATGCAGCTCTTTTAAAACCTGATGGGCTCGATCTGCTTCTAGACACCTTAAGTAGTGACCTGCAGCAGATTTCCTAAACAAAAAGTTATCAATAAGTAAATATTTAGATGATCTTACCCTGAATGCTCGAGCGTTTTGCTCTTCAGCTGGGATCGTATCATCTTGGAGATACTTGATAATAGGAGCTGTCCAGGAAGTTACTGCTGAACTGGTAGGGATGTCGACATCTAGAACGAACAGCTCAAGACGATCAATTGCTGGGATGTCGACATGCACAATTGGGATACTTGTCTGTGAAATGCTTTTCAAGGCTGAACCTAAGTTTGCCAGGGCATCTGCTTGAGAGTTTTCCTCACGTGGAACCTGCTCCAAAGTAAATGTTTTGAATTTGGCCGCCAGAATTTTTACAATTTCCAAATATGTCGTCATCTTTGCATTTTTTGCTATGTAGGATCCGTTGTAATGGTTAACAATTAGCAAAGAATCCATAAACACCCGGATGTGCTTGACATCTAGGTCCTGGGCCACAGCTAAACCTGCAATTAATGCCTCATATTCTGCTTCATTATTAGTGGCCTTAAAACTGCAACTGATGGATTGTGGTATTCTGTCCCCTTGTGGCAATTTTAGTACAACTCCAAGACCTGTACCTCTCATGTTGGAAGCACCATCTGTGTAAAGTGTCCACGTTTTCGAGATGTCATCATCTTGAAGTTGCTGAACCTCCAACTCTACTTCTTGTTGCATGGTTGGACTAAAGTCAGCCATAAAATCAGCTAGAGCTTGAGACTTTATTGCTGTTCTGGGCTCATATTTGATGTTGTAAGTGCTTAATTGTACGGACCACTTAGCCATTCGACCTGACATCTCTGGTTTTCTCATAACATTCTTAATAGGATAGTTAGTACGCATAATTATAGTATATGTTTCAAAATAGTGTCTTAATTTAATAGATGGAGTTATCAAAGCCAAAATTAAATTTTGTAAATGAGAATACCTGGTCTCCGCATCTAAAAGTGTCTTACTTATATAGTAGATGGGTTGCTGAATACCATCTCGCTCTGTCACCAGGACTGCACTTACATCTCTTTCTGACACTGCTAGGTAGATGAAAAGATGCTCGCCCTCCTGAGGTTTGGCCAATAATGGAGGTGTCGACAGATAACTTTTGAGCTCCTGAAAGGCTTGTTCATGCTGATCTTCCCACTGGAACTTCTTATTCTTTCTTAGGATGTCATAGAAAGGCTTGCATCGATCATAAGATTTTGAGATGAACCTGGTGAGTGCAGCAATCTTCCCTGTCAATCTCTGGACGTCTTTGACGGATTGAGGTGACGACAGGTTGACAATGTCACGAATTTGTTCTGGGGCGGCTTCAATTCCCCTTTTAGTTACCATATAGCCCAAAAACTTTCCTGCCTTCATACCAAAATTGCATTTTGCTGGATTAAGTTTCATATTGAAATAATCCAAGATGTCGAAGGCTTGAGATAGGTGGCTTATGTGATCTTCATCTTTCTTGGATTTCACTACCATATCGTTGATATATACCTCCATTGTGTCCCCAATCTGATCTCTGAACATTTTATTCACAAACCTCTGGTATGTTGCACCTGCATTTTTTAGTCCAAAAGGCATAGCAATATAACAATAGATACCTGTGGGTGTTATGAAGGCAGTGTCCTCTTGATCAGATGGCTCTAGGCCATCATGGTGAGGTTCCAGCAAGTTGTCTCGATCACTCTCATCAAAGGTGACTGGTTCCTGGTAGGATGTCGACATCCTGGATGGTCTTTCTGGCTTCTCCCCCTTTGACTCCTTGGCGTGTCGCTTTGTAGCAAAATAAAAAGTGCCACAAATTTCTGACCCACCACTGATGAAATTGATGACTTCTGTTGATGCCGGAGGAGGGACTGGTCGCTCGACTTCAGGTGGAACCTCCGCATTCTCGGTCTTCTTCTTTCTGGAACCAAGCAACTCCTTGAGATGTCCCTTCGAGAGCAGGTAGCTGATTTTCTTATCGCAATACAATCCTCTATGATATGCCCAAAGTCTTCATGGAAGGCACACCACTTTGACTTATCACGCCTTCCCGTAGATCTTTCTGTCTACTTTGGCCACCTCGCTTTGTCTCCCAGGTTACCCATTGCATAAAGTGCACCTGAAATGTCGACAGAAAAGCAATAATCAGAAATATTAGGCACACTATCATTATCTTCGTCCTCACCCTCGATTGAATTAATTTTGTTGTTGTCAATTCTTGGATAAGGATTGGATCGGTTGCTCCTGCAGTGACATGATTCTGTCTTCCTGTCCGGGTTGCCATATGTCGACATCTTGCTTGAAGACTTCGACCTCCGCAACTTATCTTCCTCCAACCTTATGAACCTTAGGACCCTGCTTCTGACCTCTTCCAACCGCTTACAAGGAGTCATCACCAAATCTTGATAATATTGCGAATCTTTTTTCAGCCCCATCTTGAATGCTTCTGCGACTGTCGACATGTCATTATTGGGAATTTCCAGAACTTCTCTATTGAATCGGTGGACATATTCTTTCAGGGTCTCAGTAGGCTGTTGGTTCACATTGTAGAGATCACTTGTCAACTTCTCAAATTGTCGACTGCATGAGAATTGATTATAGAACATGTTGATAAGTTGGGCAAAGGAACCAATTAAGAGCTGGTCCAACCAAGGTCAACCCAAATCCCCTACCGTCGTAGAGCTTCATGGACGGAACACTGAAACGCTTCGGGATGTCAACATTTGCGATGGCTGGGACAAACTGAGATTGATTATAACAATTTGACGAGACTTGTTGGATTGGACGCCTGGTACATTCATTATCAGCTCTCTAAGGTCCTGCATCTGCTTGGCTAACGGATTACCTGCAAAAGGGTCAGCCGCAGGAATATGATTGAAAGCATTATTATTAAAAAGATTATTAAGCGAACCAGTGTTGTCTACGGCTGAGGTAACAACGGTGTTGTCAGTGAATGGCATGAAAGAGGTAAATCCTGTTGGGGGTGGTGTCAGCAAAGTGTCATCAGATTAAGGTGTCGACATCAAGGAAGGTGTCGACATCAAGGAAGGTGTCGACATCTTGGAAGGTGTCGACATCCTGGAAGGTGTCGACATCATTGAAGGTGTCGTCTGATGAGTCTGAGATGAGCTGCCCATTGGAATGAATTCATTCGGAAACGGAGATCCTCCACCGGTTTCAAAGCTGATATTCCTCGCGCGCATTGGCGAGATGTTGCTGAGCTGGGATGCAATGAGCTTCTGATCTTGCTGCATCTTGATCATATCATTGGCCAAAAACTTTGAGTTACTATCCTGGTTATCCAGCCTCTGATTCAACATGGTCTAGGCACTTTGGATGTCAGCATCCACATTAGAAGATCCTGCCTTTTAGGAAGATGGCGAAGGCTGCATCATCTGAGGCTTCGATTGAGGAGGTGGCGGCAACGAGGTTGCCTTGCCCCCAGACGACGGAGTAACGACGATTGTCTTGCCGGCGACGGAAACCTTCGGGTTAGTTGACATGATGAATCGTTTTAGGAAATGATCCAAATAATCAATAGACCAAATGGCCCCTCGGTGGGCGCCAAATTGTTTTGGTAGAAAAAACAATAATGTCGAATCTTGACTTATGAAAGTGTATGGATTTAATAATAAGGAGGGGACTTTGGAATTTGATTAAATGGAACAAACGGATGCTAAAATGAAGAAACACAATCAAGGACACAACAATATAACGAGGAAAGCCCTTGAGTCAAATGATCTCGCCGGCATAAAACCTCGGGAGGTTAGGTCACCTTCCTTACCAAAAAATTCACTAAGTATTACTCGGTTACAAGATGATGGAGAGCTATGGAGATTACAACGAGAGTGTGTTTAGTGTGCGTGTGAGAATGTGTATCTGAGTGTGTGAGTGTGTGTTTGTGATTCTCCATATCCCCTATTAATAGTAAAGACTAACAAGAAAATAACAAAAATCCCTATAATCTCGGCACATCTTCTTATCCTCTCAAACGTCCTTTGACTTGGTCTCCTTGGAGTGGATGGATGAGGTTCACGTGCTGATAATAGTGATCCCGAAAATATCTCTATAATAGCTGTAAATAAAGAGTGGTTAGTTAAACATAAAAATAAATTATGCGTAACTTACAGGAAATCATCTTGACATGCAGGAACAACTGAGGATGTCAACATGTGGAAAATCTGGCCACAACACATTCACTTTGTTAACGTCCATAAAAAATGTTGCATACTGACATAAATTATGACATAAAAAATAAATGACATAAAGTATGAACATCAAAAATAAAATAGCAAAAATTGCTATATTGTTAGTCACAATGCAATTCCTATTAAACTTATGTGCAACAAAGTTATTAAAATTGAACACAATTTTTCTAACTTTATAAATGTTAATGTTTTGATTCATTTATAATATACTTATATTATAAAAAATAAATCATGATAACAGCAAATTAGCTTCCTGTGCGGAGCACGGGTTACCTACTAGTTTCATTAACGAAATGAAATAATGATGTGATAAATATATAAAGTGATAAATTAACATCTGTTATAAATCCTACATGATATAAAAAAGTCTCAATAAAACTTTTCAACTCTACTTAACAGGAAGGTTCCTTATACAAGTTTTTTCACATATAATGATTTCGAATTTGGGGTTTCAAAAATCGAATACCCAAATTGAAAATCTATTTGTTTTGGTTGATACAAGGATGTTTAGAAGTCTGAATTTAAACCTCATATGAAATTATAAATTCAATTTCGAGTTTAGAGTTTTGAAAACTGAAACCTCGTATTCAAAAATTGAAAACCAAAATTTTGAAATCACTTTGTTATGATTGATACTAGGATACCATGTTGGTATTTTCTTTAAAAAAAATAACGTTATTAGGGTCAATTGCATTATATGTAACAAAACGGTGAAATACATATGATTAATATGTCACTAACTTGTACATTGCACTGATTGTAAAAAAAAAATGATAGTACGTTATATATGTTGGTTATAAGCCCCATTTCATTATAAAAGAAAAATAGAGTTATGTATAGCTAATTCAAATTCATTGTCCGATTCTAAACGATGATTTTGTACCTCAAAGTATTTTAAGATTATAATTTTTGCGTTAATGTTGTATTACCTAATGCATTTTACAAGGATGAAAATTTACTTGTTTGTATCAAAGAGATAAAAAGAGGGAGCCCAACCTTGTGCAATACCTTAGAACAAGCCACTAAGTCAAAACTTTGCTAATTAATGTGCCCAAGAACATAAAGATTTAGAACAAATCCCGCAGCAAAAATTTGGTGAAAACAACTGAAACATTTAACGATCTCCACCTGGATTAAGGAGCATACGTCCCCGAGGTAATCTTAAAATTCTTATCTCGACCTAAAATCCTCATACATCAGAGTAGGTCGCCACAAATACTTACGGCTCGATCCTATCCCCTTAAAACAGAATAGGTCATTTTGTCTTTGAAGATATTTACAACAACCAAAATTCCCTTACAGCGAGGTAGATCATTATAGTTATGAAGGCTACATATCTCAAGTCCACCAAATAGTCAGATCCCAAACTCAGGACATGATTCCTAGCTTATGCCTACAAAGCGAAAAGAGCCCATGTAGACATCAACAAGATGATTCTTAGCTTGTACTCACAAGACAACTAGATGTCTTGAATACTCTAGAGATGATACATAGATTATACCTACAAGGTACCTAGATGTCTTACGGCATCAACGAGTTGACTCCTAGTTTATACCCACGAGGTAGCTAGGTGTCTCACAATCTTGGTGAGATAATTCCTAGCTTATGCCTAGAAGTAACCAAGATGACTCGCAAACTCAATGAGATGATTCCTAACCCGTACAGATTTAAATTGAGACAATAATTCTTGTGTTTATTCTTCTCACATGGAGGCAATATATAAAAGAGAATACAAAAGGAATTGTAGTAAAAAGGAAAATCTTCGGAATCAGAAACATTAAGCAATTAGGAAACCTTAATTTAGGAAACAAAGAAACCTATTCTAAAGCAACCAGGCGGAATGACTGGCACTTGGGCTCCCCTTCCTTGGGAGCGGACGCTCCCTGTTGACAGAAACTGGAGACGGGATTTGGCCTATTGGGAGCAGGCGCTCCCCCTCCTTGGGAGCGGGCGCTCCCAATACACAGCAGCCAGGCGTCACACCCTCCCTCAAGTTGGAGCGTGAGGATTAAGCATGCCCAACTTGCTAAGTAAAATATCGAACTGTTGCTTCCCGAGAGCTTTGGTAAATATGTCAGCCAACTGAGTCTTCGTGGGAACGTAAGAAGGAGCAATAAGGCCATCGGAGATAGCGTCACGGACGAAATGGCTATCCACCTCAATATAATATGCTTGGTCCGCTCATGGTAAACAGGATTCTTGGCAATGTGAAGAGCCGATTCACTGTCACAGAATATGGGAATAGCCTTGGGATGATGGACACCCATGCTCAACAATAGACCCTTCAGCCATTTAAGCTCGCACGTAAGAGCCGCCATGGCACGGTACTCAGCCTCAGCAGAAGATCTAGAAATAGTAGGTTGTTTCTTAGTTTTCCAAGATATGGGGGAATGCCCGAGAAAAACGAGCCACCCGGTTAGAGAACGACGAGAGATGGGGCATGCAGCCCAGTCCGAGTCACACCATCCTTGAAGTGTGAGATCGCTGTCATTGCGCAAAAGAATACCTTGTCCCGAGGTGCCTTTGAGATACCGAACAACCCGCAAAGCGGCCTCCCAATGCTCGGAACGAGGTTCATTCATGAACTGAGAAAGGATGTGGACCGAATATGCAAGATCCGGCCGAGTTACAGCCAAGTAAATGAGGCGCCCAACTAGGCGTCGATAGCGTTCCGGATCTTCCAAGGGAGCACCGGTAGCAACACCAAGCTTATGGTTAGGTTCAATGGGGAAGCTAGAGGGCTTTGAACCTAGTAAACCGGCCTCAGAAATAATATCCAATGTATACTTTCGTTGGCACAGAAACAGGCCATCAGGATTGCGAGCAACCTCAATGCCAAGAAAGTATTTTAGAGATCCGAGATCCTTCATTTTGAAGCACTCACACAGGTACTTTTTGAAGGACAACAAGGCAGCGGAATCGTTCCCGGCTATGATGAGATCGTCAACATACACAAGCACATTTATCTGGATCGCACCTTTGGTGAAGGTAAACAGAGAGTAGTCAGAGTAGGACTGGAGGAAGCCATAAGTCTTCAAGGAAGTCAATAACTTGGCAAACCAACAACGAGGGGCTTGCTTCAGACCATAGAGGGACTTATGAAGACGGCAAACCGTGTTGGTGTTTGGTGCCTCAAAGCCCGGAGGGAGTTTCATATAAACCTCTTCTGCTAAGTCGCTATGCAAGAAGGCATTGTGAACGTCCATCTGATGTAGCTCCCAATTCTTGGAAGCAGCAATAGCAAGGAAAGCCCGAACAGTGACCATTTTAGCCACAGGAGCAAAAGTTTCTGTGTAGTCGATGCCTTCTTTCTGATGATTGCCAAGGACAACTAGCCGAGATTTGAGCCGATCAACTGCTCCGTCAGAATTATATTTGATCTTATAGACCCATTGGCATCCTAGAGCCTGTTTGCCAGGAGGCAGAGAAACCATGGACCATGTGCCATTATCCTCCAAGGCACGAATTTCCTCTTGCATTGACTGTTTCCAGCCATCATGAGCTATGGCCTCGCGAAAGGAAGTCGGCTCTTTAGCCACTGTAAGAGCTGCAAGAAAGGTACGATATTTTGCAGAAAACCGATCACAGTTTATATAGTGAGCTATAGGATAGGGAGTACCTGAGGAACTGATTGAAGACGGAGAGGCGGGGGATGGACTAGAAGAAGAAGTAGTGAGAGCCACAAAATCGCGAAGACGAACAGAATGTATTTTCTGTCTCATACCCCTCCCTAAAGGGTCGGGTCCGAATGCAGAAGGAGCAGTAGACTCAGTGGGAGCCGAAGGAACAGTAGGAGCAACCTCTTCCTGCACATCGGACAAAGGAACGGGCTCGGCTGCAGTAGGATCAACAGAAGGAGCAACAGAGTCTTCTTCAACAGGGAAATCAATGTGACCGAAGGCTTCTTCCTCATCAAGGACATCAACAGAATCCGGGACATGAGGAACAGTAGTAAAATCGCTGTATGGAAATATAGTCTCAAAGAACTTCACATCACGAGAGACAAAGAATTTCTTGGTCTCGAGATCAAATAACTTCCACCCCTTTTTACCGAAATGATACCCCACGAAGATGCATTTACGGCTACGACTAGCAAATTTGTCACTCCTAGCCTGCTGATTATGAGCATAACACATCGAACCAAAAACTCGAAGGGAATCATAAAAGGGGGCTTTCCCAAACAAGATATCATAGGGAGTTTTATTATCTAACAAAGGGGAAGGGGTTCGATTTATCAAGTGAGCAGCAGTAAGGACTGCTTCACCCCAAAAGTAAATGGGAAGGTGAGCCTGAAACCTCAAGGCTCTAGCTATGTTCAAAATATGACGGTGTTTTCATTCGACATGCCCATTTTGTTGGGGGGTGCCAACACATGATGTTTGAAAAAGGATGCCGGTGGAAAGAAAAAAATCAAATAGGGAGTTAAACTCAGTGCCATTGTCAGATTGGACTATTTTGATTTTTTGAGAAAACTGTCGATCCACCATTGCAACAAAGGCCATAAACATGCGAAAAACTTCCGTTTTATCAACTAATAAATAAATCCAAACAGCACGCGAATAATCATCTACCAAAGTCAAGAAATAACGAGCACCACAAGAAGAAACATGGGTGTAAGGACCCCACAAATCACAGTGAACTTTCTCAAAGACTCTAGTAGACTTATACTCACTAATAGGAAAGCTATCTCTAGAATGTTTAGCACAAAAACAAACGTCGCAAGGTTGATGAAGACTACCCGACAGATGAGAGACTGGAGGAAGAAGTTTCACTACTTTTTCAGATGGATGCCCCATACGGTTATGCCACAACTCGAGCAAAGCAGATGTATTGTTAATAGAGACGTGACAAGCAGAAGGTGCGCCCCCGAAGTAGTAGAGTCCATCCCGCCTAACACCCGTTCCAATCAGGTTCCTCGACTGGTCCTGTATAGCACACAGAGAAGCATTAAAATGGACAGTGAAATGAACATCATCAGATAATTGAGAAACAGAAAGAAGACTGCAGTTCAAGTTTGGTATATAGAGAACATGATGAAGAATAAGGGTGTCTGTTAGGCGAACAGAGCCCTCTATATGAGCAAAGACGGAAGCGCCGTTAGGAAGCTTGATGGGGCAAGCTTGTATAGGTATGAATCAAAGAGACAAGCAGCGTTTCCGGTCACATGATTAGACGCTCCCGTATCAATGATCCAAGAAGATGTATCAAACGTACCGTGAAGGCAATTATCTGGAATACGAGTGTTACCAACTAGGCCGGCAAGAGCATTCCACTGTTCTGCAGTAAAAAGAGGTGAGGAAGTAGATGCAGCGGAAGGCCCGACTTGGGCGGCTTGGGCGGCTTGAGCGGCACCAAGATGGGTGACTGAGTTAGTGCGCGCAACTCCTCTGCCTCGACCTTATTGAGGACGACCGCCACCTCGAGCACCCGTTTTGCTACTGTCTCCCCACCATTCTGGATAGCCGACAAGCTCAAAACAGGAGGAGACATCATGACCCTTTTTCTGACAGTGAGAGCATGTGAAGTGGGATTTGTCGGGCTTGTCACGAGTACGAGAGCCACCAGTTTTGAGAGAAAAGCCAACGGCATCAGGGGGTTCATCCAGAATAGGTTTAGCAAGACGTACTCGCTCAGCCTGGGCTATCAATTGATAAGCACGATCAAGAGTGGGCAAGGGATCTTGAGACAAGAGATTAGTACGAAGAAAGGCATAGTATTCAGAATTTAAACCCATAAGAAATTCATGAAGCTTCCCAGTTGCCCTTCGTGTCGCGTGTGTCTGTCCGGCAGTGCAGTTGTCGCAGCAAGAACAATCTATAAGCGGTTCGTAATTGTGCAGCGATTCCCACAATCCAGTCAACTTACCGAAATACACAGCCACATGCATGGTCTTGGTCTGCTCACATCGTGCTATCGACATCTTCAGTTGTTGAATGCGAGGTCCATCCACCAACGCATATCGAGATTTAAGAGACTCCCATAAATGCCTAGCATTCCTATACTTGGACAACGTGCTCTTAACCTTGGGATCAATAGTATTCATGAGCCATGATATCAACATAGCATGAATGGTATTCCAATCTAACTCGGTGCAAGGAGCAACAGCGGATGGAATAGATCCATCCAAGAAGCCAAATTTTCGTCTAGCCTCGAGAGCTGTCTGTATATCACCAGCCCAATCATCGTAGTTATCGCCGCGAAAGCAAGTAGGAGTTATGAAATCACCAGGTCGATCTTGGGGACCTAGGTAGAAAGGAGAGTTGTATTCGATCTTCAAAACCGGAGGAGGTCGTCCGTCACCACCACCGGCCGGTGCTTGATCCGCCATTAACAAGAACCTGTGTATGAAGGCTCTGATACCATGTAGAGATTTAAATTGAGACAATAATTCTTGTGTTTATTCTTCTCACATGGAGGCAATATATAAAAGAGAATACAAAAGGAATTGTAGTCAAAAGGAAAATCTTCGGAATCAGAAACATTAAGCAATCAGGAAACCTTAATTTAGGAAACAAAGAAACCTATTCTAAAGCAACCAGGCGGAATGACTGGCACTTGGGAGCGGACGCTCCCCTTCCTTGGGAGCGGACGCTCCCTGTTGACAGAAACTGGAGACGGGATTTGGCCTATTGGGAGCAGGCGCTCCCCCTCCTTGGGAGCGGGCGCTCCCAATACACAGTAGCCAGGCGTCACATAACCCAATCCTGCGTGGTAGTTATATGCCTCACAACATCTGAGATGGTATATGAATGTATACCTATGGCTAATCATAATTGGTAGTTATATGCCTCACATCATCTAAGATGATTTCTTAACTTATACATATGAGTGTTTTGGCTAAAATCAGTCAACAATGATGGAAATTGAAATGAAGCTAAGGAGGGTGCAATGGAGTATAATTGGTACAATAATGTAATCTAGGATGGCTCGATCATGTAACGAGGAAAACCCTTGAGATAATTATCTCGCCGGCACAAAAACCTCGGGAGGTGATTATGAGCACCTACCTTCCCAAACAATTATATTATGATAGAATTACAAGGTAGAAAGCTATGGCGGAGTTACAAAGTATTTGTGATTTGTGTGTGTGTAATGTCTGTGTTCGTGTTTTTTCTTGTGTTTCCAGCCATGAGCTTTAAATAATAAAAAAGAAAACAGAAAAAATCAAATTCTAACCAACTCCCCTACAATCTCGGTAAGTCATCTTCATCTTGACTTAGTCTTCCAATCCGTTGAAAGGAGTCTGTTGGACATGTCTTTTCTCACGTGCTTTTTTATCCCTGTGATTAAATATAAATAATTGATTTAAATAAATAATTTTTACCTTACCCTCGAATGTGAAGATGTCGACATGCTGATAAAAACTCAAGATGCATCAATCCTGATTTTTACCCATAACAATTGTCCCAAAAAAAACTGTCTTTTAAATGAATTTAAAAGGTCAGTTTTTTCCACAACCTTCTAGAAGCTCTGTGGTTTAATTAATGGAGAAGATACGTGGCGGTTGAGGAGTTAATCTCCTAATTAATTAACGTAACCACTTTCCAAGATCTAGGGCTTAAAACCGAAATCTCCTTTCACTTTCTCCTTTACCTTTTCCAATCATTTTCATCCGTTCTTCTTCACGGCGGTGATTTCTCCCTTGAAGGTAAAATCCTTCCCTCCCTTTCTCTTCCTGTTTCTTTTTTCAAACATGGTGAAATCAAAAAAGAGAAAAGCCGCGAAAAATCTTCCGAGTTTACACGAGGACGGGGGTTTTTCGTGTGAAGGTTTGTTGACAAAACCAGATGAAGAAATCTGTGTTTTCAACAGCGAACTGATCAAATCTATCAAAGATCGACACTGCTTCCCAGATTCTACCATCTTTAGGGCGTTTGATGTTCTTCTTAGGTCTGATTTCGTTTCCCCAAAATGGGTTTGCTTTTATGAGTATCCCTTTACTCTAGGTTTTTCCTATCCTTTCCCTGCAATGATAAACGAGTTTTTTAGAAAGACTAACCTTGCTTTTGTGCAAGTGATGCCCATGGTTTGGAGGATCTTTTCTTGTGTCTTGAGGGTGAACCGTGAATTCGGTTTAGATATAGGTTTGAAGGAGTTAGCCTTTGTGTATGAACTCCAAACGTTTGGTTCCACGATATACCTTCTTAAGACTAGGTCTGGAATGAAGCCCTTGTTTTTGAAAGTCACTGTAAGTGATAGGGGTTGGAAATCGAAGTGCTTTTTTTTTGAGAAGGACTCTTTGGAGGAAGGAGACTTCTTGGCGACTGAATGGAATAGGGAAGGTATCCCTCTTATAAATTCCAATTTTCTCTTCTTTCCTGCACTTACATGTTGTAATTTTTCTGTTGGTTTTTGCAGCTATTGATTGGGCGAAGCTTTTTCCTCCATCTGCTGAAACGATTGGGAAGGTGAATAGGCTGTTGGAGTTCTCAGAAGGGGAAAGAGCCTTCCAACCTTACGAAGACATAACCGTCTCTGAAAATAAGGAGATACCACCCTCCACCGAAATGTCTACTGGTAAGGTTATTTGATCCTTGTGTAATTCTTCTTGGTGTCTCTTGATTCTGCATTCTTCTGATAGTGTGCTTCTTTTGACAGTTTCAAAATCAACTGCTGCCTTTTCTCTTAAAGACCTTCAGGACTTTGTGGGGCAAACCCAAGCGAGCAATCAAATGTTGGTACCTAAAAGGGAGATGGAGGCACCTTCTGTAGGAGCCAGGGTAAAGAAGAGGAAGAGCAGTTCCAAGGAGGTAATTATTCTGGATGAAACGGGCCTAGGAGATGTGGAAGAAGCTTTGGCGAGGGCTGCAGTGGTAGGTTTCTTTGGAAAACAGAGTTTCTAATATATTCTTAATTTGAATAATGTATCTTAAGGTTTTGATTGAATTTTTTGGCTTTTCTAGAGTGTTGATACTGCTAAGGTGAAAATGAACAGTCTTGAGGAAGAAATAGGAAGCTAGTGCTGGAAGTTATTCAAGTCAAGAAACAGAGTAAAGCCGGGGCTAATAAAAATGAAGAATTACAGAAGGAGGTGGATAACTTGATGACAGGGATGTCTTCCCTTCAAGACACACAGCTGGATGAGATTGAAGATTTGAAGAAAAATATGATGTCCTCTGCTGTCCGGAGTATGATTGCGATCAAAATTCAAATGATGGAAGAGTTTCAGGATGGGAAGCACAAAGAGTGGGACATTGAACAACAATGTTTCCTCTTAAAGGCTTTGGATGCTAAGGAAGAGGAGGTAGGAGATGGATCTTCAGCAGCCAAGGGTGATGACACCTTTGAGGAAGGAGTAATAACATCAGCGGCAGTAGCCACCCCGTGAAGGAACATGGTAAAATTTTTTGGTTTTGAAAAATTTGGTGTGAAAAAGTTTGGTTTTAAATGGGCTGTGTCCCAAAGATAATATTATTGGTTTGTAATGGACCCATAAGGGTCAAGACAATATGTTTTTCAAGTGTTGGATTGGTCCAACACTTTTTACGCTTTTCTGTAGGAAAACCTCTGCTTGGGTTTTGGTAAAACTTTCCCCATGTATTTTTATGAAAAAAAAATGTTTTTTAGAGGTTGATATGTTAACCTCTTCGTAGATGGTAACAACTTGCGAGTGGATGTGGAAATCCTTTGCAATTACGTAGATATGTAAATGTCAATAACCGTTTGTACTTAGATGACACGTAAGTGTCATAACCAGTTGTAAACATCTTAGGGTCTAACACATTGATTGAGTGATGATGGGTAATTCGTATATATTAAACATACGGGCCCACCACACACCTCAATCAAGGTTGACATCGTGCGCTCCAGGCGAGGTGTTTAAACCTTAATGCGGTGAAAGAAAGAAATTTCTTTAAACCTTTGAAGGGATTAAGTACCTTAAACGGAAGTGAGATGGCCAATCTCAAAACTGTTGTTTTCACGAAGATTTGGACTGAATTTGGAGATTTCCAGTTTAAGATGTCAACTTCTTGCAAAATAACAAATTAATGAAAGATTTCGACATCTTTTCTGATGTCACATTTTATTAAAAGAAAATAAAAGAATAAAAAACACTTTTTAAACGAAGATTGAGAGATAGTTCGTACCATATATAAGACGTCAAATTCTTGGGAAGATGCTTACATCTTAGTTAACCAATGAGTTTTATTCTAATGCTTCTTATTTCCTTGCAAAACAGAAACATGTTAGGGGTGGGCGTTAGCTTAGCTAACGCCCCTCCGATGCTTAAGTCAGTAATTATTCCAAAAATTGAATAAAAATGGAAACAAGTACTTTTATTGAACTTAGGATGGTAAATATCGTACCTTGGTTTTATTTGCATTGTAAAATAATCATGTAAACTTACATAAAGTAGGTTTTGAGATGTATCGCGTTCCAGCTTCTGGGAATCCTTGCTCCTTCTAGAGTCGATAGCCAATAGGAGCCTTTGCCAGCTTCAGCATCCACTAGGTATGGCCCTTCCCATTTGGGAGCCATCTTTCCAGCATTGGGTTCTCTTGTATTCTGAAATACCTTTCGTAGGACTAGATCACCAACTTGGAATTTTCGCAATCTAACATTCTTGTTGTAGGATCTTGCAATCTTCTGTTGATATGCTGCTATCCTGATTTTAGCAAGGTCCCTCAGTTCGTCAATGGTGTCTAGATCGTGACTTAGGTTGGCGTCATTTTGTTCAGGTGTCACCATCTTGAATCTGGCAGTGGGGACGACAACTTCTGCCGGGATGACCGCTTCTGCTCCAAACACTAAAGAATAGGGGGTTTGACCTGTTGCGTTCTTTGGTGTGGTTCTATCTGCCCATAGGACAAAGGGAAGCTCTTCTGCCCATCTTCCTTTCTTTTGATCTAGCCTTTTCTTTAAATTATTGATGATTATTTTGTTGCTTGATTCTGCCTGGCCATTAGCTTGAGGATGTACAGGTGAAGATGTCACCATCTTTACTCCCCACCTAGCAAGAAAGTCTTGGGTCTTCTTGCTGATGAACTGAGAGCCGTTGTCACATATTATTTCAGATGGGATGCCAAACCTACTAAATATATTTCTCTTAATGAAGGATATGACTTCCTTATCACGAACTTGCACATAGGATTCGACTTCCACCCATTTAGAGAAATAATCAGTCATAGCAAGCAAGAAAACTTTCTCCCCAGGAGCATTAGGTAATTTTCCCATTATATCCATTCCCCACCTAATGAATGGCCAAGGAGAGAGGATTGGATGAAGCAATTCTGCGGGCTGATGCAAGATGTCGCTATGCTTCTGGCAGGAATCACATTTCTTGGCAAAGATGGCAGCATCTTGGCGCATTGTTGGCCAGTAATAACCCATTCTTAGAGCCTTTGTATGTAAGCTTCTGCCCCCAGAATGGTTACCACATGATCCTTCGTGTAACTCTCTCAGAACTTCTTTGGCTTGGTGGGCTTCGAGACATCTCAAATATGGGCCTGCAAATGATTTCTTAAATAGCACATTATCTATTAATATAAATCTTGAAATCCTTACCCTGAATGCTCTAGCATTCTTTTCCTCATCAGGGATAGTACCATCTTGAAGATATTTGATTATTGGCTTTGTCCAAGATATCTCCATCTGACTGTCTGAAATGTCCTCATCTATGCAGAATAGTTCTAACCTTTCCACAGCAGGGATGTTAACATGTATGATTGGGATATTGGTCTGAGATAAACTTTTGAAAACTGATCCTAGATTAGCCGATGCATCTGCTTGAGAGTTATCTTCTCGGGTATTTGTTCGAAAGAGAATATTTGAAATTTGCTTGCCAAAATTTTTACAATGCCCAAATAGCCTGTTATCTTGGCATTTTTTGCTTCATAAGAACCGTTAAAATGATTTACAAGTAATAATGAATCACTATATACCTGTATTGCTTTAATGTTTATGTCTAGAGCAACGGTTAGGCCCACAATTAAGGCTTCATACTCTGCTTCATTATTGGTGGCTTTAAAATCACAACTGATGGCCTGGGGTATGATGTCCCCTTGTGGTGACTTTAGGACAACACCTAGCCATGTGTCCCTCATATTAGAAGCACCATCTGTGAATAGAGTCCACATCCTCAAGATGTCCCCATCTTGGAGTTGTTGGACCTCAAGTTCTACTTCTGGTTGCATACTTGGACTAAAGTCTGCCACAAAATCTGCAAGTGCTTGTGATTTTATTGCTGTTCTGGGCTCATATTTGATGTCATAAGTACTTAACTGAACGGACCACTTGGCCATCCTTCCTGACATTTCTGGTTTTCTCATAACACTTTTTATTGGATAGTTAGTACGAATGATAATAACATGAGTTTCAAAATAATGTCTTAACTTAATTGAAGCAGAAATTAAAGCTAATATTAACTTTTCAAGGTGTGAATACCTGGTTTCCGCATCGAGCAATGTTTTACTTACATATTATATTGGCTGCTGAATGCCATCTTGATCACGGACCAGGACGGCACTAACTGCGGTTTCGGAGACAGCTAAGTAGACACACAATGGCTCACCTTCTTGAGGCTTTGAAAGAAGGGGAGGTGTTGACAGGTACAACTTCAAATCTTGAAAGGCTTGTTCATGCTTATCAGTCCACTCGAACCTAGAATTCTTCTTTAAGATGTCATAGAACGGCTTGCATCTGTCTGAGGATTTTGAGATGAATCGATTCAATGTTGCCACCTTCCCTGTCAATCTTTGAACATCTTTTATGGATTTTGGTGACTTAAGTTGATGATGGCTTTTATTTGTTCTGGACTTGCTTCTATCCCTCTCTGCGTCACCATGTACCCCAAGAATTTCCCGAATTTCATGCCAAAATTGCATTTTGCTGGGTTCAGCTTCATGTTGAACTTGTCTAGGATGTCGAATGCTTGAGCAAGATCTCGAACATGGTCTTCAGCTTTCTTTGACTTTATCACCATATCGTCGATGTATACTTTCATAGTGTCCCCAATCTTCTATTTGAACATCATGTTGACTAGCCTCTGATATGTAGCACCTGCATTCCTTAGTCCAAAAGGCATTGCAATATAACAATAAATACCTGTTGGGGTGATGAAGGCGGTATCCTCTTGGTCGGATGGCTCCATCTGGATTTGCTGGAATCCTGAAGACGCATCTAGGAAAGTCAACACTTCATGTCCACAAGTAGCATCTACCAGAGTATCAATGTGTGGCAAGGGGAAAGGATCTTTTGGACAAGCTTTGTTCAAGTCTGTGAAGTCAACACAAACTCTACATTTTTCGTTCTTCTTTTCTACTACCACCACATTTGCTAGCCATCTTGGGTATTCGACCTCTCTGATCATCTTAGCTTTGAGTAGTCTATCCACTTCTTCTTGAATGATAATATTCCTTTCTTGTGCGAACTTTCTTCTCTTTTGGTGGATCGGTCTAAAAGATGGATCAATGTTGAGTTTGTGGGTGATCACATCTTTACTGATGCCTGTCATATCTTCATGTTTCCATGCGAAGCTTCTAATCCTGCTTCTCAAAAGATTAATAAGGTCTCTTCTATTTATGCTGGAACATCTTGGCCAACCAGCACCTTGAGATCTGGGTTTGAGAGATCTAAAAGTATTTCTTTCAAATCATGCTCCTTTGCCTCCAGAACTTCCTGGGCCTTTCTCTGTAATTGCTATGCCATCTTAGGGGTTGTTGATGCCTTCATGGATGTCATATAACATTCTTTAGCTGATTGTTGATCACTGTAAACCTTGACAACTCCCCAAGGTGTCGGCAGCTTGACACATTGGTGATAGGTAGATGGTACAGCCTTCATCCCATGGATCCACGGTCTTCCCAAGATCACATTGTAGCAAGTTGTACTATCAATTACACAAAATTTCTCCATGGAATTGATACCCTCGACATAGACTGGAAGTGTAATTTCACCCATTGTACTTTTGGTTTCTCCACTGAAACCCACGAGCACCGAGGTCCTTTTTACAATGCTGTCTTCAGGGATCTTCATTTCCTTCAGAGCATCCAGCATGATGAGATTCACAGAGCTGCCCCCATCTATTAGGATACGTCTGACCTTGCAGTTGGCTATCTGAAGTGCAACGACCAAGGCGTCATGATGTGGATCCATAACATTGTCCCGATCACTTTCTTCGAAGGAGATGACATCTTGAGATGTGAGCTGTGACATCTTGGAGGATCTCTCGGGTTTCTCATCCGTAGCTTGCTTAGCGAATCTCTTAGCTGCAGAATAAGAAGTACCACAAATATCAGAACCACCACTAATAACATTAATTACCTTTGTTATCGGTGGAGGAGATAGTGGTCTGGTTGCAATGGGTTCTTTGTTCTTCATCTTGGTCTTGCGGTTCCCAATGAGCTCTTTAAGATGTCCCTTAGACAACAGGTAACTAATCTCTCTCCTCAAGGCGATGCAATCTTCGGTAAGATGTCCAAAATCTTCATGATAGGCGCACCATTTGGATTTGTCCTTCCATCCGAATGACTTGTCGATCTTTCGAGGCCACCTTGCTTTATCTCCAAGATTGCTCATTGCACACAAAATACCTGAGATATCAACAGAAAAACAATAATAAGAAATTTTAGGAGATTCAATATCATCATCATTTCCATCATCTTCCACATAATTGACTTTGTTATGGTCATTTCTGTGGTATGGTCTAGATCTGTTCTGTCTTTGATGAGATGATTCTATCTTCCTGTCAGGATGGTCATATGTTGAAGCTTTGTCAGGATTCTTAGATTGCTGCATCTTGTCCTCTTTCAGCCTGATAAATCTTAGGGCCCGATTTCGGATATCTTCCATTTTCTTGCACGAGTTCATCACCAGATCCTCATAGTAAGGGGAATCCTTCTTCAAAACCATTTTGAAAGCTTCTGCAGCTGTTGACATGTCTAGATTGGGGATCTCCAAGACTTCTTTATTAAACCTGTTAACAAAGTCTTTTAATGCTTCATTGGGTTGCTGAGTGATACGATAAAGATCGCTGGTGAGCTTTTCAAACTGCCGACTACAAGAATATTGATTGTTGAAGAGGTTGACAAGCTGAGCGAATGAGCCAATAGAACCAGGAGGTTGACGGATCAACCACTTCAATGTCGGGCCTACCAACGTCGAACCGAATCCTCGACACAAACAAGCTTCACGAAACTGGAGCGGGATGCGAACGATCTCCATCTTTTCTTGGTAGTGGGCGACATGCTCCTCAGGATCTGAACTTCCATCATATAACTTCATGGCAGGAACGCTGAATCCTTTCGGGATGTCGACATGTGCAATTGCTGGAGTAAAGCGAGATTGATTGTAATATGTCGGGGAGACTTGTTGGATAGGCGGGGTGACACTAGGCACATTCATGATCATATCTCTCAATTCATGAAGCTGATTCGTAATGTAGGTTCATGCAAAAGGGTTAGTAGTACGAGTAGTATTATCTAAAGCAGAACTAGTATTGAAATTAATGAAAGGATTAACATTACCTGTAGAGGATGTCAGAACGGTGCTATTAGTGAAGATAGGCCCTTCTGAAAAAGTCATCCTGTAGGCAATGCTGGCTAAGGGTGTCGACATCGCCACAGAAGTCGTAATGGGAGGAGAAGACGTGGACATCCTGACAGATGAAGCCATTGGAAGGAATTCGTTGAAAGTTTGAGAGCTGTCCCCAATGTTGAAATCAAGGACTCTAGGACGATAAGGAGAGACATTATCCATTCTTTTGGAGAGTAACTCCTGCTCTTTTTGCACCTTGATCAAGCTTTCGGCTATCAAGGAGGTGCTATTCTGTTGACGGTCCAATTGATTCTTCATCTGCATCAGCATACTCTTGATCTCGAGATCGGGAGATGGCGACATCTCGCTTCTTGCCGTAATTCACAGGAGGAGGAGGAGGAGGCAATGTTTCTTGGCCTCCGGTTGTCGACTGCATCGGTTTGAGGATTCAAACTGCTAGGAAGGGCTTTGGTGACGACGGAAGTCAAAGGTTGGGTAGACATGGTAGAAACGTAAGAATTTTGAACCAATTAAAAAACCAAGGGCCCCTCGGTGGGCGCCAAACTGTTTTGGCTAAAAACAGTCAACAATGATGGAAATTGAAATGAAGCTAAGGAGGGTGCAATGGAGTATAATTGGTACAATAATGTAATCTAGGATGGCTCGATCATGTAACGAGGAAAACCCTTGAGATAATTATCTCGCCGGCACAAAAACCCCGGGAGGTGATTATGAGCACCTACCTTCCCAAACAATTATATTATGATAGAATTACAAGGTAGAAAGCTATGGCGGAGTTACACAGTATTTGTGATTCGTGTGCGCGTAATGTCTGTGTTCGTGTTTTTTCTTATGTTTTCAGCCATGAGCTTTAAATAATAAAAAAGAAAACAGAAAAAATCAAATCCTAACCAACTCCCCTACAATCTCGGTAAGTCATCTTCATTTTGATTTAGTCTTCCAATCCGTTGAAAGGAGTCTGTTGGACATGTCTTTTCTCACGTGCTTTTTTATCCCTGTGATTAAATATAAATAATTTATTTAAATAAATAATTTTTACCTTGCCCTCGAATGTGAATATGTCGACATGCTGATAAAAACTCAAGATGCATCAATTCTGATTTTTACCCATAACAATGAGGTCGATAGCTCTAGTTAATCAAGTTGCAAAATACATTCAAACGGGGCCAAAGCATAAACATAGCTTATCTCGTGCCAAAAGCCAAACTCCTTGAATTCAAAGGTTAAAATTCACTAAGACTTGAAGAATTGCACATCAAAGTCAAATATCACCTCTGGAAACGACTAATGAGGTCACTACAAAAATATCCATGTTTCATTGTTCTGGCGATTTCATTTTGACTTTATTTTATTTTAAATTTCTAATTGATATGTATATTTTTTGTCCAAGCAATGTTGATACATTTGTTAAAATTTTAGGCTTCTCCATAGTTGGTACGGAAGACTAAAATATATAAACTAGTAATATCTAAATGAAACAAATACATGCAACTCTATTTATAAAAATACGAATACAAATCAAAATATATATACAGTACTTATGAAAAATAAGAGCAAAGACTAAAGACAATTAACCCCCCATAGAAAAGAAAAGAAGTGTGGAATGTTCCAAAAGAAGAAAGGTATGGGGATCGAAGCCAATACAATGATGCACTGTGTTATTAGGGATGGCCAAACCGGATCGGAATCGGATCGAAATCGAAAAAACGGACCGAAATCGAATTGGAAAAGCCCGAAACCGCCATGAACCGCCACGAAAATCGGAACAAGCATAATCGGAACTGTTTTGGATAAGGACCGGTTAAGGTTCACATAAATGGTGAACCGGACGAAACCGGAACCGGCTTGTTTTTCAATAATTTTTAGCTTCTTTATTCATTATTGACCGGAACAGCACCGAAAGCGAAACCGTATCGGAACCGGATTGTGGTAATCGAAACCGGATCCGTGGTAAGCAAGGACCGGTTAAGGTTTACCCTTTTGCCAAATCGAAATAGGCGGTTTCAAATCGAAACCGAACTCGAAACCGGTTTTGGCCATCCCACATCGAGTGAACAAAAAGACCGTAAATACCCTTAACAGACAAAAAACAAACTACTCCCTCCGTCCCAATCTAAATGTCCAAACTTTCCTTTTTGGGCGTCCCATTGAAAATGTCCCATTTCCAAAAAAGGAAAGTTTTTTTCACTATTCAACCCACTCATTCTCTCTCCTACTTTACTTTTACACTCACAACATTCTCTCTCCTAACTATTCCTCTCACTCATTCTCTCTCCTATTTAATTTTTCATACTCACAACATTTAAACTTTTTATCTTTCCTACCTCACTTTTTCTCTTTCCTACCTCACTTTCCTTAATTCCCGCGCCGGACCCATTTTTGAACATTTAGATTGGGACGGAGGTAGTATATTAAAAAATAATCGTGAGTACCCTTTAAAATAAAATCAAGTTAAGTAATTACCCTTGAATCCCTCAGTATAACAACCATGTTTCTAATCCATGTGATTAGCTACTACCTTTTAACTTAATTACAATAATGCTTCTTGTGTCCTCTCTCTACGCATAAGTCGACGGATGGAACTGTTCATCAATGAACAGTAGCAGACTGCTCTCATTTATACTATATATATATATATATATATATATATATATATATATATATATACTCCCTCCGTCCCACGATAATCTGCAAAAAGACACCTTTTGAGCGTCCCACAATAATTTGCACTTTCCCAAAATGGGAATGAGACCCACTTCTCTCTACTCACAACCATTACCCACTTACTCTACTTTCTCTCTCCTACCCAACCATCTACACTCACAACACATTACCTTTTTCACCTTTTACCTTAATTCTCGCGCCAAACAAAAAAGTGCACATTTCTCCGGGAGGAGGGAGTATATATATATATATTTGGGGTAGATTTTTTCTTAAACACTGCATTGACATCTTGGCTCGCATGGTCCTTCAGCATCTTGATTATTCAGCATCTTTAACATGACATCTTTTTCCTAACAACTTGAAGATGCAGGTTCAACCCCTCTTATGCAGATTCGTCCGTTTCTATTTTCAAGAGGATAATTACTACACAAGGATCGACGACTAAGTCTCATGTATTTCAAATGTATTTCAAACGGAAGATAAGATTATGGCAAACGGTCACTAAACTTCAGCAACCAGATGCGGATTTGTAAGTACCCCAATCTGGATCACCCCCTTTCAAACACACGGGAAACACCGCAGACTCATCAACGTAGTCTCGGAGACCTCTCTCACTCAAAACCCTCTCAAAACCCTCTCAAACCCCCAACCAAACCAAGGGAGGAGCCTTCCTGGGATAAAAAGGGACAAAAGGACCTTTTGGAAATTTTCAGGAAATCAGAAAAGCAATTAAGGTCCGTACGGACCTCTTTGTGTCAATGATTACTAAATCCCCTTAAAGTCCACAATATTCCCTCAAATCCCGGAAGAAATGATTACTCCCCTGCAGAGTTGGTCCGTACGGACCTCTTTGCATGCAAGATGGTCCGTACGGACCTTATTGCTCAGGGGACACCATCATTCCAGAATATTCACCATCATTGCGCATTCCCTCAAATCGAGGAAATCCAAAATTACGGATAACCAAGAAGGTCCGTACGGACCTCTTTGCTCCGAAATTTTTACTATAAATAGAGGGCTCCCCCTCCTCATTTTCACACACCTCCCTCTTCTCTCTTCCTCCCTTAGCCTTCGGCTCCCTCTAAGTCCTCTCGAGGCACTCCCGCCCCTTTCGGATCCTTCCGAGGCCTTCCGAGCTCCCTTGTGGTGCTCCGAAGCCTCCCCGAGCGCTCCCGAGACGCTCCCGCGCCGGCCCGAGGCACTCTCGAGGTACTCGAGGCCCCTCGTGGTACTCCGAGGCCTTGCTCGGTCTTTCCACGGTGTCCGGCTCTTTCCGAGTCAAACCGACGATCCCAAACCACGCCGAAACTCCCGCCCGAGTGACTCCCGCCACTACAACGCACGCCGAACCTCTCGCCCGAGTGATCCCGAGCCGATCCCCACGCACGCCGAACCTGCGCCCGAACGCAGCCTACAACCTCAACTCACGCCGAAACTCGTCCGCGACAACCGGTCCCTCCCGAAGCAATCCCGATCCGTACCAGAACGCTACTCCGACCTCAAACACTATTCCCCAGCGGAAGACAGACACGAACCAACATTGGTAAGGCTTCCTTCCTATACTATTTCAATACGTTTTCATACATAGCATACAATGTAGACATCCGATACAGCATGCATTTTTAAAAGCACACACACACACACACAACATTTAAAGGATATTAGGGGTATCCGAAAGACTCGTTTTACGAGGCTACTCGGGTGAGCTCTAATATTCTAATATTCTCTTCCCGGGGAGTCATCTGACCTCCGAACTCAAAATCTCATCACACAAAAACAGTTTAAAATTATCTTTAAACTGATGCCCTTTTTCAATGTTTTGGGCTTAATAAAAACGGCGTGGCGACTCTACAAAAAACAAAAAGCGGCGAGACACCGCTCCAACGCGAAAAGATGCCAGATGCCGGGGCCGCGAGGCCTGCTCGGATCCGGGTAATTTCAGTTGGCGACTCCGCTGGGGATTATCTTGTTTTAAAAACTTTTAAACAAAACAAAAGATTTTTAAAAACGATGATGAGGGTCAAACTTTCATTTTACCCCTTCCTTTAACTGTTATGTGTGTGTGCACGTGCTTCGTTTTTATTTTACAAAAAAAAAAATAAAAATACAAAAAAAATGCATCAATATACATCTGTGCATACATTTAAAATTCTTCAAAAAAAAAAAAAACTCCTGTTTTACTCAGAAAAAGAATTTTAGAGACCGCACACTACGCGCACTGCTGCCTCGGTTACACCGCACACTACTCACACTGCTGCCTCGGTTACACCGCACGCTACGCGCACCGCCGCCTGGATACACCGCACACTACAACCCTCAACCCGGAGTGGTCTCGCTTGCAGTCCGTTAGGTCTTCCTAGGCCTCTTGGACGCGCACGGGATCATTCCAAACATCCCATCCTAGCCAAGCGTCAACCCCGCACGTTTGAGTCTTGAGTCACACTCGTCCGGACTCGGTTGGTTTTACCTGGGCCCGTGTCATACCCTCGGATACATATACCATGCCGGCCATTTTTCTCGAGTCAAGGCTCGGAACTCAAGATCCCTTGCGCAAGCAAAGCGATGAAAGGTCATGCTAAAATCTTGACCTGATCTTGATTTCCGAAGCTACACCTGCACGATGTTCCGTCCCGGATATACATCCATGCTCGCATGACACCATGTCATCACGCCTTTGATACGTCGCCCATGACAATATGACCCGACCTAACGCCTAACGTCACGCATCCCTTGCGCAAGCAAGGTAAAGAGAGGTCATGCCGAACTCTTGACTCGATCTTGACTCGGTGGCCGGCTCGGTTCACTATTTACATGGCTAACGCATCAAAACGAACATGACAAAGCTCGGTCCTTAGGTTCGATTTTTCTTTAGGCCGGTGGAAACCGCTTGCACTATAGGACCTCGCCCGGGCCGTCCCACCCCGGGAAGTCGAAATACGGGTGCAAAACGAGGGGCTTATAGCCGCACGTATGGTCTCCATCGACCCAGGATCTAGCATAGTTGCGAAAAACAAGAGCAATCTTTTCCAACCTACCTAGGATTCTCGAGAAAACATGTTTTAAGTAAATTAAAACAACAAAAAAAAAAAATCAAAAATAAAAGAAACGGAAACCGCATGCCACGTGAGCTTTCCCCTTTTATCCCGTTAGGCCATTCCCGTGTCTAAACCTTGCCCGTCACCCTCCAAATAACCGAGAGTGGTTGAGAATCCCGGAAGCCGCCTTTTCGCATCGAGGTCACAAGGTCCGATAGCCCTTCCAGCTTCAACGGTCCGCACCGTCCGATACTCCCCACGACGGGATCAACAGATAACGGTGAGGGAAACGGAACCCCGCCACTAAGGAATCTCCAGACAATGGAGGAGGTGCCGCGAGCCTTCGAAACCATCAAGAAGCGCCAAGAAGAACAAAGCAAGCTCGGATCGTAGACACCTGCGTCTTCGAGGAACAAGCTGCAGTTCCCAACCCGACGGAACCTTTGTTCTCATAGAGGACGAAGATATACCGGCTCCCCCGGTTTCTCAAAGCTATCGCGGAGTCCCGCCTCCGCCAAGCTACGAGATCCCAAAGAACGCAAAGCGCCTCGCTCAAAGCTCCCCTTAGCGTCGGGCCAAGCAGCCCCGACATGCCCGCCTCGCCGATCGGTTTCCGGCCCGCACATCAAGCTTCGCACTAACAAAGACACATACGTGCTCGCTCCCCGCATCCCAATGCATCTCGGTATCCCCAGATTCAATCCTTTGCCTCTATACGAGTCTCGCAACCACAATCAAAAGTCCCCATTCTTACTGTGGACAGGCATCCCGAGCGGATATCCCGACATCTCAAGTTTGCCACCCGCTAGTCCGCCAATTGGGGCTAACGAATCGTTTCCCAGCTCCCAAACACAACCCTTAGCGGACCCGGCAATCACGCCCTCAACTTCAACACCCCAGGGTATGGGTTGGTATACACTCAACTACCTCCCCAAGACTCCCGAATGGCGATCCCATCGCCCAATCCACCTCCATCTTCGGTTTCCGTCCCCGAAAATGGTAACCCACCTCGCATACTCGATCCCCACATGGCCCGGCTGATTGAACAAATGAAAGACATGCAAGGCAAGCTAGCTAGTTCTCGGAAGGACTCCCTCCCGCCTACCGATCCGAACAAAGTGGTCCCTCTCCCTCCAAAGTTCAGGATGCCGGAAATGGAAAAGTTTGACGGAATGTAATGCCCAAAACCCACATCGACACCTACGTCCCGGGTATGAGAGCCAAAGGGGCAACCCTCAACAGTATGGCGCATCATTTTCAAGCATTCCCTCAAATCCACAAAGACTAAGGTGGTTCCTCAATGTGAAGGCGTAAAACCGCTCCACGTGGGATCGGATCGGTTGAAATCTTCCCGGAGAAGTACCGCGCCAATCTTGAATGGGAAACAAACCGTCATGACCTCGCAAGCCACCGAACAAAAGGATGACGAACCAAAGGGCGAGTTCTACAAAAGATGGAACTGGAAGCTAAGCGAGATAATGGATCCACTTTCCAAAGAAGAGCAGATGGACATCTTCCATTCCCGCCTCAAGCCATCTTTGAGAACCTTGATCGCCCACCATTTCTACCCGGATCTCCGTGCCATGGTCAACGCTCGGGACAAAGTTTGAAAAGACTCGAGTCTTCAAAAGGCAACAAAGAACCCCGCCTCATCTTACCGCTATCGAACAAACTCCGGCAACTTCAACTCCTGCCCGACCAAAGGAAAGGAAGCAAATGAACAAGGCACTACATTCGTAACGGAGCTCAAGTAAACCGCGATCAAGCAGCCCCAAAGAATAGCAACCCCCTCGCTTCCCACAAGCTCCAAAGCATTTAGATAACCCGGAAATGCCCTTGGGTCAAGTATTTGAAGCTTTGGTGAAGCGAAATCTTCTCAAACCACTCGAGAATTTCCAACCGAAGACTCTCAAACCCAACATGGATATGAGCAAGCACCGCGCCTTCCACAACTACCCCGGCCACACCACCGACAATTGCTTCGTGCTCAAGGTGTGGTCCAGGGCTCATTGAGGAGGGAAAATTGGAACGCCCTCGTGGTCCCAATACCATCGGAAATCCATTCCCTGAACGACAGTGGTAAACTCAATAGCCTTGACGAAACTCCAAGCGAGAGCAGACCCCCGCAATTTCCGAAACCACAAGCATGCCGTCCCGCTACGATCGGGAGCGTGAAACCGAGTCAAGAGATCTCGTGACCGGGAATTCCGACAAGAACGCCCAAGGGCCACCTGTCTCCTACGATCTTTGCCCCACCCAAGGCATACAAATGGATGGATCGAACGTTCCCCGTAAGAGACTGAGTCCAAACGGTAGCACGGGAAGCGGTTTAGCCTTCACAGACGATGACTTGCCAATATGTGAGAATCGGCACAACGAAGCCCTCCTCATCCTCATAAAAATAGAGATGTTCTTCCTCCCGAACGTCTTGATTGGATAACGGCTCCGCAGCCAACATCATCGCTTTAAGCACATTGAAACGACTCCGCATCGACCGTTCTCTCGATAAGGCCTTCACCTCGGGTAATCCGAGCCTACGATTCCACCGCACGACCAATCGTAGGAGTCATCAATTTGAGGATCCAATTCGACGTACAACCGGAGTCGGTAGAGTTCCAAGTCGTGGAAATCAAACCAACCTTCTCTCGCTTTGTTGGGACGGCCTTGGATACATCGATGAAAGCAAGATCATCTACTCTTCACCAATGCGTGAAATTCATCAATGCCAATGGAGCGATCGAAGTGATCCGCGGAAGCGGTAATGGCAAGTGCTTGGCAAGCAAGCTATGACCTGAAGAAGGTCCCGACATGACCGAATACTCTTCTCCGTATGATTCTCCTACCCCGTCCCGCTACGAAGTGATCCTTACATCCACGCTCTAAGCCGCGACGAGCCGGAAATCGAAGAACTCATGGGACAGATGACAACTCGACATATGCGATCGTGAAGAATGCTTGAGAGAGGATCAAGAGATGGATGCCCTAATGGAGATTGATCGAGGAGTAGACCCTTACTTCGCCGAAAACCCTCTTGCAACCGGCTCATCACCGATCCCCAGACAAGACAACCCTCTAGCCGACACTCTCGGATCTTACTGGGACAAACCATCACGCCTTAGTTCAATTCAACATTCCGGTGTCCGACCCGGACGAACAATGGCGCAACCTCCTCCAAGGCTTAATCGTGGAAGGAGATATAGCATGTCCGCTCGAATCGACATTGTAAACGTCGTCCAAGCAAAGATCCTGATAAAGAAGCAGATTCTATGAAAGTGATCAACATCGCAAGAATCCACTCCGAATCGCCGAATGCTTCGCCCTCCTAGAAGTGGCCCTCGCCGACTTCTATCATCAAAAACCCCCAAGGACCGGTGGCAACACTAATGGAGGGACATCATCGTGGGAGCAGCCAAAAACCTCCGCGATCCGGTTTGAAATCGAACCGCATGCAAGCTACTTTCCGGACTCATGCCAAGGGAAGATTGGCCACCCGAACCAAAGACCACTCCCTCTAGAGCTACAGCCATCCGAGAGTAATGAAGCCTCGGTCCAATCCCTCGTCGCCTATAGTCTAGCTTCGAGTCTTGTTGTCTCGTCTATTCACATCTTTTGAGTCTTTTGACGGCTTTACGCCCGACGATTGTGAATCTTTGATCAACAATGTACGCCTTCACGCTTTCAATAAAAGGTCCGACCTTCCTAAAAAAAAATCATTTCATTGCATCTTTTAACAAATGATGACATTAACTAATCAAAACAAGTTAATAACAATTCATCTATACAAAAGGCAAACACATTAATTAAATAAATGCATCAAGCAAACATTTAAGCATGTTGTCAAACGAGAGAAAACCGGGCCTAAGCCGCGAGAAGGTTTTAATCACAACGATTTGCAAGATCGCCAAGAGCCAAAGAGACGCAAGTCCGACGCCATTTCCAAAGACAAACCAGATCTTCCAATACCTCAAGAACGGGAAACCACCTTCATGAACAAGGAAGACCCACACACGAAGGGGTCAAAACCAAGAGCATCATGGCCCTAAAACGCCTCGCCTCTCACTTCGTCATCCTCGGGACATGCTATACAAGAAACGCTACCACGGGCCACTCCTACGCCGCGTCGCCCAAGAAGAAGCGCAAGTTCATGAACGAAGTCCACAATGGGGCTTGCGGTCCCCACATGAACGCCGTAGCCCCGATGCAAATCATTCTCGGGATGGGCTACTACCGGATCTCCATGGAGGCAGATTGCATCCACTTTGTCCGAAGCCGCGACAAGTGCCAACGGTTCTCCAACCTCAATCATCTACCGCCCCACGATCTCTACCGCATGACTACACCTCGCCCTTTGACACTTGGGGAATTGACGTCATCGGGAAAATCGCTCCGCCAGCAAAGAACGGTCACGAGTTCATCTTAGTAGCCATCGACTACTTCACCAAATGGGTCGAAGCCAAGTCCTACAAGGTACTCACCTCCAAGAAGGTCGCGCATTTCCTCAAGGAAAACATCATCGCCGATACGGCATCCCAAATGAGGTCATATCGTACAACGGCTCACACTTCGAAGGGGAATTCGACGCATCGCCGGCTGAATTCAAGATCACACGTCACAAATCTTCTCCCTACCGGCCACAAACAAACGGCGCCGTGGAAGCAAAGAAACAAAACCCTCGAACGGATCATCCGAAAAATGACCACCCGAGGACGAGATTGGCCCGAGAAGCCGCACCTTGCACTTTGGGGCTACCGCACATCGGGCCGTAACAGCCCACGGGAGAAACCCCATTTGCCCCGACTACGGATGGAAGTAGTCCTTCCCATCGAGCTAGAAATTCCCTCACTCCGAGCGCCGCTGAAAATGACATCAACGAAGTCGAATGGCTCGGCCGACATGACGAATTGGCTCGCTAGACGAGCGACGACTAAAGGCCATGGAACACGTCCGAGCCTATCAAAGCCAGGATGGCTAGAGCTTTCGACAAGAAAGTCAAATCCCGAGACATCGGGGAAGGTGACCTTGTACTCAAAGAAAAGCCTCCCACTCGAACCAACCCACTGGGAAAATGGGAACCCACATGGATCGGCCCTTTCGTGGTTCAAAAGATCTTCTCGGAGGCGCCATGAAGCCGATGTACCTAGACGGCAATCCCTTCATGAATCCAAATAACGGAAGCAAACTTCGCAGATACTTCGCCTAAAGAAGAACAGCCGTGCATCTCTGGCACTCCATGTAGTGTCGAACTACGTGCACTGAGCCCTCTAGTCCGGGGAACGTAGGCAACCTTAATTGGTCCGGTCTAAAAATACACAAAAAGTCAAAAGTTTGAATGTCAATCAAGACTTCCATCAAGCTATGCACTTTTCAAGAAACACGCCCGCCAGCCACCTTGACCAAGTCAAACGACGGCGGCAACATCAAAGGACATCCGAGGGTCACTCAAAGATCAAACGATCGACTCGTGTTTGCTTCCAAGCCAGGGCTTGTCTTCGCCCTCACGCGCTTCAAAAAAAAAGAGAGCTCGAGCAAGGGCTCACAAAAAAAGAGAGCTCGAGCAAGGGCTCACAAAAAAAAAAAAGAGAGCTCGAGCAAGGGCTCACAAAAAAAAAAAAAGAAGCTCAAGCGTAAGCCGCAAAAAGAGGTCAAGAGCCCGACGCCAACAAGAGGCAAGGAAGCTACGAAAAGACCGTCAAAACGACTTGTCAAGGGAGCATTCAACCTCTCACCCAAGCACAAAGCCTCAAGAAAAGGGGATTGCCGTCATGGCCTGCATCGTCACCCGCAAATGCAATGTGAAAAGTCCAAAGATGGACGCCGACAAAGTGCACAATGAAGCAAAGGCAAACAAGAGATCTTGCGTCTCGACAAAGCTTTAAAAGTAAATCACAAATCACTAACGGTTACAACATTTCTTGATGAGTTCAAGCACGGTCTACTCTCAAGTTCACAACATGCTAAAAGACAAATTTAATACATTTAACTAATAATGTGTTTGCAATGCAATGAATGGATACCTAGGAGGTCATTCCGCGCCATCTGCGCTTGTCCCTCGCCATTCTTTCCTTTCTTCCCTCGTCCCCGGCGAGTCTTCTTTCGCTTCACGTGAACCAACTCGCGTCTCTCGGGCCCGAGATCCGGGGTCCTCCCCAGTAGAGTCAAACAATCCAAGAGCTCTCGTGGCTTCATTCGCCCGTGCTTCGGCTCGGATCTCCTCCCCGCGAGCCCGTAAAAGAGGACCTCTCCTGTCGCCGGTCAACTCTAGTCTCATAGTCAAACAAAGTGTCTCCCGTCACATCCAAAGGGTCGACTGTGCTTCGGAACTCCTAAGGCAATAGCTACTACGGCAACCGGTCCTGAGAATCGCTACACGCCCGCTCTCCAAGACCACTTGGGATCGCCCAACACGCCGCTCATACCAAAGCCGTATACCGAGTCGTCAACACGACGCTCCCCGACGTCTAAGGAGTACCACTGAGGGAAAGCGGAATACTTCCATACCCTCGTAAAATACAAGAAGGCACCCGAAGCCGCCATACAAAGAGGAACTACCTCCGCAGCAGCAAGGTCATCCCAGCCCCAACAAAGGCTCTGCTTCATCCCAAACCGCCGGAAACGAGCGACGGAATATAGAAGGAGGACCAAGACAAACTGGAACTCGACAACGTAGGACCCTTCCCGCAAGATCCTCCTAGTCTCAATCCTCCGGTCACAAGGAACCCACCAGCCGGATCTCGATGCGTACTAAGCCGTGCCATCCATCTCTCCCGGGCGGGTCGATCCATATCCAACACAAGAGGTCGGCGAGCAAATGACCACGGGCTAAACGACGTCGGAGCCTCGGGCATGGCCTCGAAGTCTCTCTCGCGGCCACAAGGTGAGCAAAGCGGGGCTTCCCCTCTCATAAAACGATCCCCTGGTCGCCGGGACGGTCGATACCATGAAGAGTCTCCCCCGGCACCAACGGGACAATATCTTCTCCAAACTCTCCGCAAAGGCTCCTACCACATCTAGCAAGGCCCCATCACAAATGCCAAGAGGAACCGACCATGAAAAGCGTCGCCATCACGCACAAGGCAAATACATCCCAAGAGACGTCACTCTCATCATCAACCATGAACCGCTCCGGCGGCTCGGAAATGTCGATATGACCCGAATCAAGGATCATGCCCCGCACTTCTTCCAACGAAGTACGAAGAAAGTCTGCAAGCTTCACGCTCACAAAGAAGCACCACTCAATCAAAGGAAGCGAGATGGCCTCCACCTCCGGTCCTCCAATCAAAGCCCGAAAATCCTCAAAAGTGGGCACCATTTCATTATAAGAGAAACAAGTACACGTGCCTCCTAACATCACGAGAACTTCGCGGCAGCCCGCAACAAATCCCAATCAGGAACCAACTCCTTAAAAGACCAAACCAAGCAAAGACGAAACCTTACCTCGAAAGCCCGTCTCTGATGCCTCATACGGCGCCGCATCCACGTTTTCAACTGCTCAAGGAAGTGTGCTTGCCTCTCCTGCGAAAGCCTCGGCAAAATTCTAGGGACGTACGAAGAATCCATGGCAAAAATGGAGGTTCCTAGAGAAAATGGGGAAGAAAGCTCGAAAATGGTGCAAATGGGGAAATGAGGAAGAACCGAGACTTGGAAAGCATTTATGTCCTCCCAAAAGCAAGGTTGGTCCGTACGGACCTCTTTGCATGCTAAGTATGTCCGTACGGACCTCCTTGCAAACAGAACTCCATTTCCCCGGCCAAACGGTACAAAACCACCGTCCTCGGCAAAACCTTGCTCCAAAGCGCCCAAACACTGGCCAAAGCCATTCCCGGCAAACAAACACTACCCACAAACACACTCTCAGCTCACGTGGCATGCACAAAATAAAAAATAATAATAGCAACAATTTCTAGGACAATTCCCGGGAATCACAAAATTGACATTACATCTTAAAATTAAAATGTTGTTTGCCGTGCAAATACAAGTGTTTTATTACGGTACCCATAAATGTCTGTTGCTAAACAAAAAAAAAAAGAGGGATATGAAAAGAGGGAAAGCAAATGAATACTAATCGAATCCTCGGCATCATCATCCTCGCCGAGGTCCTCCAAAGAAAAGTCGGGCATCCCCGGCGAACTCGCCCGTCACATCCTCGTCGTCGAATACCGAGCACCCGCCGGAGGCTCCCACGAAAAGTACTCAAGGATCAAATCCGGCGAAAGGATCAAAGAAAGAAGGCTCGAGGAACCCTCACCCCGTGCGCCATGCGGAGGCATGAGCGATAAAAGGGCTGCTCCCTCGAAGGCCCTGCGGCTCCGAAGATGTCCCGGCATCCATGCTATGCCGCCCCCTCAAAGGTCCCTCTGCTGCGGCTTCGGCTCGGCTCTAGGCGGAGGAACGTCTACTGAATGCCTCGAAGGCATAGGCTCGTACGCCGGCACGCGTCGCGAAGGCCGGCAAGATATCTTCGAAGCCATCTTCTTCGCAAACGACCTCATCGCCACGTAACGGCGAGTCGGCATATCATAGGCTCTCCCGGGACTGCACCAACAAGCCCAAGGAAACGCTCAAAGCAATACAGCTTATACTCAACGACAAAAAGAGAAAAATACGTAAAAGATGCCAAGATGGAAAAGAGTAAGCACGCTCACGCGATCTATCGGGGTCCACTCTGTATGCGAGCGGGAGCACCTGCTCCGGGCGAATGTCTGAGCACCTCCTCCTCGATCCGTCCGCGGACGTACGTGAAATCCGGTCCCGGCATCGGAACCTGCAGGGGAGCTGCGGGCCGGCCTCTCTCTCTCGCGCCGGTACCTGCGGCGTCCTCAGCTTCCTCCTCACGAAGGCCCCGTACTCCTCTCCATACAAGATGAACTCCTCGGCGCCGACACCGCCAAGGTACCTCTCGAAATCGAGCACGTCCATGTCCCGGGAATCAAGCATCCCAAAGGGAGGGTCCCTCGGAGCCACGGGAAGCACACCCGGGCCATCGCCCGGAAGACCCGCTCCACAGTGTACATGACGTCACAAGTCAAGCCCCGCAAAGATCTTCCGCCGTCTTTGTCACCTCGGGAGCCCTCAAACTCATCCCCCTCATACCGAGGCCCACGGGAACAAGACGAACCCCTGGGGCTACCCCTCTCCCGGACGCTCACCGCACATCCCCGTAGGCGATGGTGAGCTTCCCCGGGTCCTCCTCTTCCTCGCCGTACGAGCCCGGCCCCAAAGATAGCGGGTACGCAGAACGGCCCCGGATCTCTATCCCACGGGAAGCACTGGAAAACCTCATAAAACCACACTGTGACAAAAACGAGAGAAGGCTCGAGTGCAAAAGACAATGGAAAAATGACAAGTTGCTAAATCAAAAAACGGCAATAAACTCATACCTCCAGAGCAAAGTCAAAACAGGCCAACGACGGCCACACCCAGGCTAAACCGGTCCAAGGAGAAGTAGAGCTCGGCCAAGCTCGCCTCGCCCCAAGCAATGTCGCGAGACCCTATCCAGTCAATCAAGCTCTCCAACAGAGCAAAGGGAGCCGCGATCGCGTGGTTCGAGAACAAAGTCTCGGACAGCCGCATACCACAAAAAGGAGCGCGCCAGCCTGCTCCGTAGTCACACAGGCCGGTACCCCGGATGTAGGCCCAATGCCGGCCGTAATCTTCGGCTCCACGTCACTATACGGCATGCCCGGGCCCCTGCGAGGACGAGGCTCAAAGCCCAAACGGCTCGGCCCGGCACCACATCAGAGATCATATCCCTCCACCGCACCGGCCCTCCTTTGAAGGAAAGCCCGGTGATCGCAGCAAAGTCGGTAGGCGTCACTGTCACCTCGCCCCAGCTCAGATGGAAGGTGTGGGTGGTATCCCACCAGTACTCAGAAAGGCCAAGGAAGACGCTCTTGTTCTTCCTCGTGTCAGAAACCCCAGCCAGGTTCTCAACGAACACACCCAGGCCAGAAGCGTAGACCAGCCTCCGGGGACTCGGCCTACCGTCCACAGAAATATCCGGCATCCGCTGCCACAACTCTACCACAGCCTCAAGCGATCCTCGGGTCTTCATCTTCTTGGCTTTCCCAGCCAGAAGCCCCTCATCCTGCAGGTAAACACAGCAAAGGTACGTCAATCACAGTACTTAATCAAAGCATATATAACCCGTCACAAAACACGGCACATACTGCACATAATTATATACATAATTTGCACATAATTATACACATAATTTGCACATAATTGTACACATAATTTGCACATAATTATACACACAATTTTCACATGCATATAATTTTTCCCCCGCAGTCCGTCACAAAAACACGGCACACACTGTACACATTTTCTCAAAAGAGGGATTAAGCCCTACACGACACATTTTCAATAACCCATTACCAAACACGGCACATATGGCACATATTTTCCTCACAAAATCCGTCACCCAAAACACGGCACACACTACACGATACATTTTTATAACAAAAAATCCGTCCCTACACGGCACACACTTTCACATATAACCCGTCACAAAAACACGGCACATGTCACATTTTTCACAAAATTTGTCACTACACGACAAATTTTCTCACAATGTACATACATAAATAGCATTAGGTACAAAACACCAAAGCATGCATTTCATTAGAGAGGCACTTTATTTTCACAAATAAAAGCTAATCTACACATTTCTGCACAAAATACATATACCCATAATTTTTACATGTCCATTTTTAACAATTCATCAAGAATTTCACAAAAGGCATAAAAAAATAACAAAAACCCAAAATATGCGAAAAACTAAATTCTAGTTCTAGCATTCGAAATCTCGAGCAGGAAATCAAAGCAAGACGGATTTCTTACCTCCCCGACGTTCCTCGAACGACGATTGTGCACCTCCGGATTCGGATACAAGACATCCGGGTTCTTTGAAGATGGAACAAAAGAGATCCAGTTTCTTTGGAGCTCCATTCGCTGCTCAACCACTTCCTGACTGCGTTGACGACGACTCCTTCGAGATCCCTCCGCCATTGCAAGCAATTCAAGCTAAGAAAAATGGAAGATTTTGGACAAAAATGGAGTTTTCTCTCTTTCTCTCTCGCTGGTTCACGCACTGGAAATGGGAAATGAAGAGGTTGCCTCGGAATTTAAACCCGGTCAAAACCTGGGAACTGTAAGTGGTCCGTACGGACCTCTTTGCAACCAGGTTGGTCCGTACGGACCTCTTTGCAAGGGGTGGCCAAATTACTTTCCTGCCCTTATAATCTTTGCCCCTGGCTGTCCTAAGGCCTTTTCCAGCAAATCCAAGTGCAGAATGGTCCCTAACCCTTCAATTCAACCACCGGCCGTCAGCGTAAGACCGGTCCTCGCCCACTCCAACGGCAATTCAACCACCGGCCGTCAGCGTAAGACCGGTCCTCGCCACCTCAACGGCAATTCAACCACCGGCCGTCAGCGTAAGACCGGTCCTCGCCCACTCTAACGGCAATTCAACCACCGGCCGTCAGCGTAAGACCGGTCCTCGCCCACTTCAACGGCAATTCAACCACCGGCCGTCAGCGTAAGACCGGTCCTCGCCCACTTCAACGGCAATTCAACCACCGGCCGTCAGCGTAAGACCGGTCCTCGCCCACTCCAACGGCAATTCAACCACCGGCCGTCAGCGTAAGACCGGTCCTCGCCCACTTCAACGGCAATTCAACCAACGCCCACTCCAACGGCAATTCAACCACCGCCCGCTCAACGGCAATTCGAGAAGGAGCCAACACCTCCCAGCACGAATCCCAAGGCACGAGACGCCTCCAAAACGCCCGACGGCAATTCAAGAAGGAGCCAACACCTCCCAGCACGAATCCCAAGGCACGAGACGCCTCCAAAACGCCCGACGGCAATTCAAGAAGGAGCCAACACCTCCCAGCACGAATATCAAGGCGCAAGACGCCTCCAAACGCTCAACGACAACTCAACCACTGGCCCTCAAAAGAGGTCCGAAGTCATCTTCCCAACAGAAAAGGGCCCCTACAAGGTCATGCATCCCCAGCAATTCAAGCACCGGCCGTCGACGTAAGACCGGTCCTCGCCCACTTCAACGGCAGCGCAAGCACCGGCCATCAAAGTAAGCCCGAGCTCCTCCCCCAACAAGTCAAAGGGAAGTCATACAAGATCGCATATCCTCAAAGACCGACCATCATCCTTGCCCACTCAACGGCAAAACAAGCACAAGAAGGAGCCAACACCTCCGAGTACAAATCCCAAGGCACGAAGCGCCTCCAAAATGCCAAACGGTGAAGCAATCACCGGCCATCATCATTTCCCACTTCAACGGCAACGCAAGCACCGGCAGTCATCGTAAGTCCAACCTTTTACTCAACATGCAAAAACACAAAGGCATCTCCGCCTTTCGCAATTAAAGCATAAGGCAGCCATGCCTCCACAACTGCCGCCAGAAGACGATTCAAAGTCCTCCCGCGTGGCACCAACTGCGGCTAGAAGACGATTCAAAGTCCTCGCGCATAACATCAACTGCGGCTAGAAGACGATTCAAAGTCCTCGCGCATTACATCAAACTGCGGCTAGAAGACGATTCAAAGTCCTCGCGCATAACATAAACCGCCGCCAGATGACGATTCAAAGTCCTCCAGCGTGGCACCAACCGCCGCCAGAAGACGATTCAAAGTCCTCCAGCGTGGCACCAACCGCCGCCAGAAGACGATTCAAAGTCCTCCAGCGTGGCACCAACCGCCGCCGTAAGACGATTCAAAGTCCTCCAGCCGTGGCACCAACCGCCGCCGTAAGACGATTCAAAGTCCTCGGCGTGGCACCAACCGCCGCCAAGACGATTCAAAGTCCTCCGGCCGTGGCACCAACCGCCGCGAAGACGATTCAAAGTCCTCCAGCGTGGCACCAACCGCAATCAGAAGACGATTCAAGTCCTCACTCTATCTTCGGCCCGGAAGGCCTTAAACCACCCGATTAGGAAAATCGTAAAATTTCCATCCCAGGACACCACCACGTCCTCACAATTGACCTCGGCGGTCATCACATCTTAGGACACCACCCCGTCCTTATCAATTGACCTCGGCGGTCACACAACACTTCAGGGCACCACCACGCCCGCAGTCACAAATTCACGACCTCTGAACTACGACCAGGCTTGATTCCCGCCAGGGATACGTAGGAATCCTATTACAGGGTCCAGCCATCGACCTATACGGTCACCTAGGACACCACCACGTCCTTACCATCGACCTATACGGTCACCCAGGACACCACCACGTCCTTACCACTGACCTCGGCGGTCACACAACACTTCAGGGCACCACCACGCCCGCATTCACAAATTCACCACCTCATCCACGCACAGAGTTTCAGTCAGAGGACCTCTCCTTTCCTCGTGCACTACAACACTCACCCCACACACGAACTACGACCAGGCTTGATTCCCGACAGGGATACGTAGGAATCCTATCACAGGGTCCAGCCTATTGACCTAAACGGTCACACAAAAGGACACCACCACGTCCTCACATTGACCCTCACGGTCACTTCCTCTCCCAGCACGCGATCCAGATTAGGACCCTTATCTTATCGGCGACCCCACTTCTTTCATAAGTGACGTCGTCGAGGGGCTTCGTAAGTACCCCAACTGGATCACCCCTTTCAAACACACGGGAAACACCGCACTCATCAACGCAGTCTCGGAGACCTCTGGCACTCAAAACCCTCTCAAAACCCTCTCAAAACCCTCTCAAACCCCCAACCAAACCAAGGGAGGAGCCTTCCTGGGATAAAAAGGGACAAAAGGACCTTTTGGGAATTTTCAGGAAATTGGGGAAGCAATATTGATCCGTACGGACCTCTTTCTTTGTCATAATTACCGAATCCCCTTAAAGTCCACAATATTCCCTCAAATCCCTAAGAAATGATTACCCAAATGCATGGTTGGTCCGTACGGACCTCTTTGCATCTTGAGTTGGTCCGTACGGACCTTCTTGCATGGGGACATCATCATTCCGTAATATTCACCATCATTGCGCATTCCTCAAATCGAGGAAATCCAAAATTACGGATAACCAAGGAGGTCCGTACGGACCTCTTTGCTCCGAAATTTTTACTATAAATAGAGGGCTCCCCTCCTCATTTTCACACACCTCCCTCTTCTCTCTTCCTCCCTTAGCCTTCGGCTTCCCTCTAAGTCCTCTCGAGGCACTCCCGGCCCCTTTCGGATCCTTCCGAGGCCTTCCGAGCTCCCTTGTGGTGCTCCGAAGCCTCCCGAGCGCTCCCGAGACGCTCCCGCGCTGCCCCGAGGCACTCTCGAGGTACTCTGAGGCCCCTCGTGGTACTCCGAGGCCTTGCCTGGTCTTTCCACGGTGTCCCGGCTCTTTCCGTGTCAAACCGGCGATCCCAAACCACGCCAAAACTCTGTCCGAGTGACTCCTACCACCACAACGCACGCCGAACCTCTGCCCGAGTGACTCCTGCCACCACAACGCACGCCGAACCTCTGCCCGAGTGATCCCGACGATCCCCACGCACGCCGAACCTCTGCCCGAACGCAGCCTACAACCTCAACTCACGCCGAAACTCTGTCCGCAGACAACCGGTCCCTCCCGAAGCAATCCCGATCCATACCGGAACGCTACTCCGACCTCAAACACTATTCCCCAGCGGAAGACAGACACGAACCAACATTGGTAAGGCTTCCTTCCTATACTATTTCAATACATTTCCATACATAGCATACAATGTAGACATCCGATACAGCATGCATTTTTAAAAGCACACACACACACACACAACATTTAAAGGATATTAGGGATATCCGAAAGACTCGTTTTACGAGGCTACTCGGGTGAGCTCTAATATTCTAATATTCTCTTCCCGGGGAGTCATCTGACCTCCGAACTCAAAATCTCATCACACAAAAACAGTTTAAAATTATCTTTAAACTGATGCCCTTTTTCAATGTTTTGGGCTTAATAAAAAAACGGCGTGGCGACTCTACAAAACAAAAAACGGCGAGACACATTCGCTCCAACGCGAAAGATGCCAGATGCCGGGGCGCGAGCCTCTCGGATCCGGGCTATTTCAGTTGGCGACTCCGCTGGGGAACATTTTGTTTTAAAAAACTTTTAAACAAAACAAAAGATTTTTAAAACGATGATGAGGGTCAAACTTTCATTTTACCCCTTCCTTTAACTGTTGTGTGTGTGTGCACGTGCTTTACTTTTTATTTTACAAAAAAAAAATACAAAAAAATGCATCAATATACATCTGTGCATACATTTAAAATTCTTCAAAAACTTCTATTTTACTCAGAAAAAGAATTTTAGAGACCGCACACTACGCGCACTGCTGCCTCGGTTACACCGCACACTACGCACTGCTGCCTCGGATACACTGCACACTACAACCCTTAACCCGGAGTGGTCTCAGTTGCAGTCTGTTTGGTCTTCCTAGGCCTCTTGGGCGCGCACGGGATCATTCCAAACATCCCATCCTAGCCAAGCGTCAACCCTGCACGTTTGAGTCTTGAGTCACACTCTGTCCAGACTCGGTTGGTTTTTACTCAGTCCGTGTCATACAGCCTGGATACATATACCATGCCGGCCATTTTTCTGAGTCAAGGCTCGGAACTCAAGATCCCTTGCGCAAGCAAAGCGATGAAAGGTCATGCTAAAATCTTGACCTGATCTTGATTTCCGAAGCTACACCTGCACGATGTTCCGTCCCGGATATACATCCATGCTCACATGACACCATGTCATCAAGCCTTTGATACGTCAGCCATGACAATATGACCCAGCCAACGCCCAACGTCATAGATCCCTTGCGCAAGCAAGGTAAAGAGAGGTCATGCCGAACTCTTGACCTGATCTTGACTCAGTGGCAGGCTCGGTTCACTATTCACATGGCTAACGCATCAAAACGAACATGACAGGCTCGGTCCTTAGGTTCGATTTTTCTTTTAGGCCGGTGGAAACCGCTTGCACTATAGGACCCTCGCCTGGGTGTCCACCCCGGGATGTCGAAATACGGGTGCAAAACGAGGGGCTTATAGCCGCACGGATGGTCTCCATCGACCCAGGGATCTAGCATAGTTGCGAAAAACAAGAGCAATCTTTTCCAACCTACCTAGGATTCTCGAGAAAACATGTTTTAAGTAAATTAAAACAACAAAAAAAAAAATCAATCAAAAAAAACAAAATAAAAGAAACGGAAACCGCATGCCACGTGAGCTTTCCCCCTTTTATCCCGTTAGGCCACTCCTGTGTCTAAACCTTGCCCGTCACCCCCTCCAACGAACCGAGAGTGGTTGAGAATCCCTGGAAGCCGCCTTTTCAGTATCGAGGTCACAAGGTCCGATAGCCCTTCCAGTTCAACGGTCCGCACCGTTCGCTACTCCCCCATGACGGGATCAACAGATAACAGCGAGGGAAACGGAACCCCGCCACTAAGGAATCTCCAGACAATGGAGGAGGTGCTGCGAGCCTTCGAAACCATCAAGAAGCGCCAAGAGGAACAGCAGCAGCAAACAAATCTCCATTCCCTGCCATTTCTGATTCTGCACTGACTAAAGCTTCGAAAACTGCTAAATCTTCTCTAACAACCCGAACTAAACGAGCTCCCGGTGCGGATGATCGACTCCAACTCGCCGTAGCTGCAAGGGTATATATACGGGTTTATGAGGTAGGGAAGGAAGAGGGAGTATGGGAGAGGGAGAAGAAATGGAGAGAACAGACTCACGCAAACAATTTATTTATCTTCAAGTATAAATCAATGATTTAAATCCTAAGAACGGTTGGAAAAGGCTAATCCTTTATTTATGCTAACTATACCTTGGGGAAATCTAGGGACGCAACGTTCGAATTACACTAAATATTTTGCATTTGAAATTAATAATAAGTAATGATACTTAAACAAAACCTAACACGATGTGAGACGGACGAGTAGCCCCAATTTCTAGAGAAATTTGGGCAGCATAACGGGTATTCTCGGAGAAATTCCAAGAAAAATCCGGCATGACCTCTCGTCGGTGCATGGTGACAACGCGGCATGATCTCTCGTTTAGGACACGCCACGGGAGTGACATGTCCTCACATGAAACCATGTTGCATTGGCAACATGCCCACAAGGTGCGGGGTTTTGAGGGAGGTAATAGAACTTATTTGGAAATTTCAAAAACAATCCATTTTGATGTGGCGCCACCTAAACGCGCTAGGGGGATAGGTTTGACATTAGGCGCTCAAACGTAGGCGAATATTATCACCGTCCGTGATGCCGTCCGTCGTACCCGAGGGTTCTAAAACTATGTGATGTAGTGTGCGGATGACTATCTTCCTTTATTTATAAAAAAGAACAAATTTTTTTTATTTATTTTGTTAAGAAAAAAGAAAAACACACACAACTCTCAAGGAAGAAAGGGGACAACAGTCGACTGAGCAATCTCTATCTTGATTCAAGGGACTGCCCTCAAACCAGAACCTGGAACCTGTCCAGTGACTAAACCTGTCGCGTGACACAGGACACCAAGAGACAAAGCTGTCGCACGACCAGGGAAGTCACTGAACCACACTCCTGCAAAACTGAGATTAGCCCCTGCCTCTCGCTAGCAAGGGGTGAAACCAAACAGCAAAGCAACACCACATAAACCACAAACAACAAACAAAGGCATACAACTTGTAAGATCTCATAAAATGCATGTATCGCACATGATTATCAAGGATGCACATAGAATGAATACATTGGATGTCTAAACGAACGAAAGCATGACCCACTTAGTTTTGAAAAACAGGTTTTCAAAAAGCATTTCCCCAGCAGAGTCGCCACTGAATGAACGCTCGCCCGAAAGAAAACTTTTTAGAATTTTTGAAAAAAGGGAGTCGCCACGCCATGCTTAGAGGTGCACTTTGAAAAAACCTTTCGAAAGAGAGTGGGTTCGGGGGTCAGGTTACGTGTTGGGAAGAACCGAGAGTTCACCCAATACGCCTCATCCGTAAACGAGTCTTTCTAATTTAGACATCCAAATAATTCAAAAGACGTGCAAACAATGATAATAGACAAGTGCGATTAAACATGAATTTTATTGAATAAAGGAGATCATTACAATTTGTAGACCAATTGTCCGGGAGGCCACATCCCTTTACAGCAAACAGGAACAGATTACAGGAGAAAACAAGTCCTCTGCAAAGGATCACATCTGTCGCGTGACATAAGACTCCTTTGTCCTGATATGTCGCGTGACATCAATGGTCACCTTGCAGAGGCTCACAACCAAACAAATCTCCAGATTTTCAAATGAAACAAACAAAACTAGATCTAGGAACTGAACGATATAAACAAGCTACTAAATACTAAAACAACCGAATGCACAAACTACAACTGAAACATGGTCCCTGCAGATGGTCACGACATGTCGCGTGACACAGGACTCCTCATGTCCACATATGTCGCGTGACATGTGTTTACCATCTGCAGGTACCTCACAAATTGAGATGCAGATCCAACAATTACACAATAATTACATCAGAAACAGTAATAACAATACGAATTAAACACGAATCGATCAAAGGAGTGTGGATATGGAAGATCCACACTCCCTTGATATCCAAATTGCAAATCCAAATAGATCACATCATAATCAAGCAATTGGACTCAAGTAGAAGCTATTTAACCAGAGAGATTGCAGTTGCCACTTGATAATATGAGGCAGAAGGAGCCTGATTATCAAGTGGAGAAGGAGAGAAAGTAATCAAAACAAATAGATGAGAGAGAGAGAGGAGGAGAGAGGGTTACCCTTGTAGTCTTTAACTCTCACACCAAGTTAGGTGCAGGAGTCTTCAATTCAACTTCGAGATGGAGATCTAAGCACGAACTGAGAGCTGAACTGAGAGGTTTCAAGTGTATAGGGAAGTAGAGAGGGAGTTGGGTTGAAGATAGGTGAGAGGTGAGGGAATTGGAGGGGAATTGGGTGGTTTTGGTATGAGAGAGAGAGAGAGGAGGTTTCTGGGGTGATTTTGGTAGGGTTTCCTTAGGAGGTTAAAATTGGGATCCAAAACTGAGAGGGGTAGGGTCTTATTTATAGCTGCAGTCTATGGTCACTTTGTGTCGCACGACGTAACGTAACCACTTTCCATGCCTCGACTTGTCGCGTGACACAAGGTGACCATAACCGTTTTTGGCGCCAAAACTGATTCTGGAACCTTCCTAGGTAATACCCAAAAAGTCCAAAACAGTTTTATTCTCTTTAGGTCCTTTAACTCGAGCAAAGTACAAAAAAGTACTTCCTTCGCGAGAAACATGTGAAATATTTTCGGAAGTCTCGGAATGGACCAGGAATTTACCAAAATGCCCCTAAATGCCATTTTATTACTTAAAAAGCATCTGGAAAGGTCGCGAATTTGGATTGGCGTACTTACACAACCTTAACTGAAATTCCCTCAAACCACAATTTTCAAAATGCACCTGAAGTTCCTACTCCAGATGCAACCGCTAGGGAAGATGTTGAGAATTCACCCATCCAACATATTGAACCTATTCATCAAATTACTTTCCATGACTTCGCTGAAGGATCTAACGATGTTCCATTAGAAGATCTTCAGCAAACCTCAGTTCAACCAGATTTACCCCCCGAGGTTCGTGAAGTCAGCAGTCACCCTCTCACAAATGTGATTAGTGATTTGTTTTCCGGTGTTCAAACAAGGAGAGATGAACATACTTCTTTTTTATCTCAAATTGAACCCAAGAAAGTTGATGAAGCACTCCAAGATTCTAGTTGGGTCGTTGCTATACAAGAAGAACTCAACTAGTTCGAAAGATGCAAGGTTTGGAGATTAGTGCCTAGACATCATGATCAAGGAGTGATAGGAACAAAGTGGGTGTTTAGGAACAAGATGGACGAGAATGGAAGCATCACCAGAAACAAAGCAAGGTTGGTTGCACAAGGATATAGGCAAGAAGAAGGAATCGACTACGATGAAACTTTTGCTCCTATTGCAAGACTAGAAGCAATCAGAATCTTCTTGGCCTACGCCTCTTTCAAGAATTTCAAGTTATATCAAATGGACGTGAAGAGTGCTTTCCTCAACGGTGAACTTCAAGAAACCGTGTTCGTTGCTCAACCTCCTGGATTTGAAGACTCTAAATTTCCAAATCATGTCTATAAACTCCAGAGATTTTTATGGACTCAAACAAGCTCCAAGGGCGTGGTATGAGACTCTATCTAAATTTCTACTAGAAAAAGGCTTCAAACGCGGTAAAATCGATACTACTCTATTAATTGCCAAATATAATAATCATTCCTTACTTGTTCAAATTTACGTTGATGATATTATTTTTGGATCTACTAATGAATTACTTTGTAAGCGTTTTGAAAAGCTAATAATAAGCAAGTTTGAGATGAGCATGATGGGAGAATTGACGTTCTTCCTCGAGCTTCAAAAGAAACAATGCGAAGAAGAAATCTTCCTCAGCCAAGCCAAATACACAAAGGAGTTGATCAAGAAGTTTGGACTAGAAAATGCAAAAGCATATGATACTCCCATGGCTACCGACAATAAGCTAGATAAATATCTAAAAGGTAAGAAGGTTGATCAAACCTTATATCGAGGTATGATTGGCTCATTACTTTATTTAACTGCTAGTAGGCCAGATATCATGTTTAGTGTTTGGTTATGTGCTCGCTATCAAGCCGATCCAAGAGAAGCATATTTAAGTGCAGTCAAGCGTATAATCCACTATCTCTCTAGAACTACTAATATTGGACTTTGGTATTCCAAAGATTCGAATTTCGACCTTGTAGGTTATTCAGATGCAGATTATGCAGCTTGCACTATTGACAGAAAAAGCACTAGTGGGACTTGTCACTTCCTCAGAAATAGACAAGTTGCTTCGGCCAGCAAAAAGCAAGTCTCAGTTTCAGTGTCAACCACAAAGGCTGAATATATTGCTGCTGGAAGTTGTTGCTGCCAAATTCTTTGGATGAATCAACGGTTGGTGGACTATGGAATTAATGAAGGAAATTGCCCAATCATGTGTGACAACACATCAATAATTTCAGTCTCCAATAACCCTGTCATGCACTCAAAGACCAAGCATATTGATTTCAAGTATCATTTCCTCAAAGACCATGTGGAAAAGGGGAATATCCATTTAGAGTATGTGGGGACAGATAACGAGATTGTTGATATCCTCACCAAAGCTCTTGACTCCAAGAGATTTTCTTTCCTCAAGGAGAAATGGTCATGCTTGAACTTAAATAAGTCCATACTTTTTATTGCTAACGTGTGTGTTAAGAATGTGGATTTTAGGTTGAAACTCCTGTTGAGGTTTCAAACCTCACCCTTGTTGAATCCGCGTGTACAAACCGCATGAGGTAAACCGCATGCAACTCCTGACCGCATGTAGTATCTAAACTGCATATATTTTTAAAACCTCGTGATGTTTCAAAACCGCAAAATCAAAACCGCGTTTCAACACTTAGACAATTTTCAAAGTTTTTCATTTCTAAGCTTTGTAGAAGCTTCAATGAGGTTTGAAATTTATTTCCTTTATAATAAAAAAAAATTATTTTTATTTTTCAAACCGCATGCATATCTGCCACAAGGACCCAGGTATGTTTTCTTTATTTCACATTTGATCCTTATTTTGACATAAGGGTATTTTTGCAAATGTTTTCCCACCTTTATTTAAAATTTAAATGCATTTAATAACATTTAATGCAAAAGGAATATTTGCATTAAACCCTATCTTGTCGGCCGTCTTTAGAAGCTGAAAGGGTGGAAGTGGAACCATCATCACTTTTGACCCTTCACCCTAGGCACACCCTATATATACTATTTTGGTGCAATCCTCTACCTCTTTACACTGTCATCTCTGCCAAACCTGTACTTTCCAGTTCTCAACCACTTTCTCTCTCTACTACTCTCTAAAAACCACTATTTTCAAACATTTTAAAAATTCAATGGCTGGCAAGAGAGCTAGAGATTCTACTGCTCCTAGGGCTCCTAAGAAACAATTCAATGATATGGTATGATTTCTAACCCTAAATTTTCTTATTTCTGCAAACCTGCCATAGATGATCTTGAAAAAACCCTTTGTATGCCTATTTTTTATTTTGGTTGATTGATTCTTCATTTCTCAATCATTTTGTATAATTTTTGTTGGGTTTTGCTTGAAATGCTGTTTAGATTACATTTATGTTGTTTATTTTATGATCTATACACATTTAGGCTACTGATTTTGAATTTTTCAGTTTGAAACTTTCGAAGCCATTTATGTGTTCTTGAATTTTCTTGATGATTCTGACCAAAAGTTGTCCTTTTGTTGTTATATTGTTGTTCTATAACTTGTTAGGATCATTTTGATATATTTTTTGTTGATTTTGGTTAAGTTTTTTTTGTTGCCTCTATTCTTCATGTTCATAACTGTTCTTAGTGTTCTTCATGATGTTCATGAGTTTTTCTGAAAATTTCTTATATTTTGGATTTCATGATTCTCAATTATGTTTTTCCATACTTAGATTTTTTTTTTTTTGAAAATTCTATGTAAGCCTTGGAACCTGATTTTTTAAAACCGCATGCTTAGGTCTAAACCGTAAATTCTAAATCGCAAGTTAAAACTGCATGTTTTTTTTGTGAAGTTAAACCGCATGTTGGAAACCGCAAATCTATATATGTTGAAACCACATGCAAACTTTCTTCTAAAACCGCATGTTGACTTTGCTTGTGTGAAATCGCATGCTGATTATTCTTGAGTGTTACTTAGTATATAGGTTGGACACCATAACCTTCTCTATGAACATTTCATGGAAGTCTGAGATAAATTTGGTCTAACAATGCCACGTACTAGTAATTACATTCTTGAATTTTCTTATTTATTTTCTTGCCTTGCATTCACAGTTCACTTGGAGTTTGAGGTATTTCATCTCAAACCGCACCATTGCCTAACCGCATGAGTGCTTAAACCGCATGTGAACTGTGACTTCTTAAATGGATCTAACTTTACAAATCTTATTTTGTAGGATCCTAACTTCTTCCTGCCCGGATGGGAGATAAATGAAGTTGAGCTTATGCATGATACTCTTGGAAGGGAGTTGATTAAGAATATGAAAGCCTCAGGAATCCTTCCCCTCTTCACCAAGAAGCAATCCTTCACCATCCCTTCATTTGTTGATCAGTTTTATTCCAATGCCCAGCTTAAACTCAGAGTCTTAGATAATGGATCTAACATCTCATGCCTCACTGTAACTATCCAAGGATTGAATGTCACCATTGACTACATTGACATCAAGAGTACTTTCCAGTTCCGTGTTCCCAATGCCCCAGAATCAGTTGATCAAGATATTCTAGATGTTGTTGCATCTACAACTGCTGGCATTCCAACCTTGGTGGGGAAATACAAAGCGGTCCCTAGAAAAGCCTTTGGTGAGCTGATGAGCCACCTGTGCTTCTTGGTAGGGAAATCTGTCTGTGGAAAGACTGGCAACCATAACAACTTTACATCCCAACAATGGATGTATTGTTCTGCCATCTACACCAATCTCCATCTTCACTAGCCCAAGATCCTTTTCAGAGAACTCTCTGCCAGTATAGCCACCTACCAATCCAAGGAGAAGGGTATTGACCAAATATGTAGGCCCTTCTATATACTTCTGACCGCTCTCCTTCTTATTTTTATCACCTTGAAGTCCTCAGGAAAGCTAACCCTGAATTAATGGTGGAATGGGGAACTAAAGAAACTTTGGGTTTGAATATTTGTCACATTTTCATATACAATAATGGAGATGCTGAGTACAAGGAGCTTTATGATACTGACACCTTTCCTAAAAAGGAGCTTTACGTAGCTATGAACCCTGAAACCGTGAATCAAGCGGTTAAGAAAGCAGTCAAGAGGGCTAGAAAGCCAAGAGGCCAGCCGAACCGCACCGAAGCGAGTCAGAATCGCACCAGCACCCAAACTGCGTGTTGATGCTGTTGCAGGTCCAAGCAAAGGGAAGAAGAAGATGAAGCTAGTTGATGAAGATGATGATGAAGAAGAAGACCCGACCATTCCCTCCTTCATTACTAGAGCCAGAAATGCAAAGGTTGCTTTGGAGAACTTATCACCTGAAGAGTTGGTGCAGTACTACAAAGATGAGTTGGTTAGATTGGAAAGAGAGGCTGAAGAAAAGAGAGCTGCCAAAGGAAAGTCAACCGACCCTCCTCAGAAACCGCATCAATCCCCTCAACCGCAACCACCTCCTCAACCTCAGCCAGCCACCAAACCGTACCCTCCTCAAACTCAATCTCCCATTCAAACACCTCCCCAATCTCCACCTCCTTCATCACCTATCCAATCACCTATCTTATCCAAATCCAAAACCCCTTCTCCCAAACCGCTCTCACCTCCCCAACTGCAAAAATCTAAACTGCAGGAGGATGCTCAAATTCAGGGGGAGAAACCAAAGAAGAGGATGAAGATGAGAGCAAGTAAATAATTAAAGAAGGGTAAACATGTTGAAACTTCACCCTCACCTTCAAGCTGAGCATTCAGTCTACCAAGGACCCCAAGTTGCAGAGCATGTAGTGGACGGACCTCCCCAGCAACCGCCTCAGCAATGAAACTGCAATTTATGTAATTTCTTTTTGCTGAACATTTTTTTGCTTAAGTTAGACTGCACTCTCTTTGTTTTTTTTGTAACCTTGTAATTTGCTTTCCTACCTGTACTTGTAACATAAACATCTAAGGTAGTAATGAAAATTGCATCATGGTTCTAAAATTTTGTTCATATCAAACTGCTTGTTTGTAGAACAATGAAACCGCAATGGTTTTAAAACCTCATTCAAATATTTTTAATATAAAAATCATATTTTTGAATTAAAGGTTAAAAATTCAGTTTAAACCGCACTTTAAACTTAAACTCATATTTTCTAAGTGGACTGAATGCATTTCTATACTTTCAACTTATAAGTTTTTCAATCTTTCAATAGTATAGAAATCTATAACTTAAGCTAGTTTGTGCATTGACTTGGGACATGACTTACCATGTTAATTCTTATGGACATGTTTTGTCACGACCCTAATCCTAGGCACTATTTTGATCATGTGTTGAGCACGTGGGGGTGGGGTGCGTGGCATCTCATTTTATGCATTTCATGTTATGCATTAGTCTTATGTGTTAGTTTTGATATTTTAATAATTTATTTGGCATTTTAAGTATGTTAATAAATTAATTTTTAATTATTAAATGTCTAAATGAAATAAATAGGAATGGTGTAGTAAATTAATAATATTTGGAAAATGTAAATAAAAACTTATGAAAGTAATGAGGTGCTAATATGTAAAGGTTAGAAGTTGAGGTAGTTAGTTGTAGCAACTCAATTCTTGAAGGAGCTTAAGTGGAAATTTTCTTTTACAAATATCCTCACCTTCGTAAACATTCCAGAGAAACCGAGAAAGAAAATACTCTCCTCCGTCCTGTTCCTTCGTTATTTAATATTACGATTAGATTTATTCAAAAATTCCCCATAAATTTGATACTAATCCGTTTTTCAATCCAACTGCGTCAAAATGATCGGGAAGCTGAGTAGATCGTTTCTAGCCGATTAAAATTTTTCTTATTTTCGAATTATTTTGGTAAGTTATTATGGTTTCCTACAATTATTGCTCATTCCATGTTTTGTGTTGATGTTATTGTTGTATAAATGGTTCTTGGTATTTTGGAGCATTTTTATTTGAGTAGGAAATATAATTAAATGAGTGGAAGTAAGGTTTGGTTATAGTATTATTATTATCATGGTTTCTGCAAATTTTAGTAACTTTAGATGTTCCTAGAATTCGTTGAATCTCGTTAGGAGAAATTTTGGCTTCCTGAGTAGGCATCAATAAAATGGTTTAGACACCCTAAAAATACGTTAGATGTTTCAAACTGGTCACTGATGTAATGGAATTAACCTACACCATTGATGCAAGTCATCCTTGATTATTTGAAGTATACGCTTTAAAAAAATAAGCTAGAGAATTTCTTTCCTTTAGGCTCATCTCCTGAATGTTTGATCTCTTTGTTCAAGCATTTTGACATAAGTTGGCTAGTTAGTTATTGGATTTTTGTATTCCAATTGCCTCTTATTATTCTTATTAAGAAATTTTCATTCGAGGTCCTTATTTAGTGTTTGTCCAGTTCATTTGCAACATTATAATTTGGTTACATGTGATTTGGTTTTTGAGATGGATACTGCTTGCTCACCAAAAATTGATTATTGTAAGTGGGGTGGGTTGTATATTCTGTAAGCCCACAACTTAATGATGGCAGACTACATATTGATTTTGAGATGCCACTTAGTAACTTAATGGTGATAAATTTGGATGGGTTATACTGAAGTTGGGTGATGTAGCTGATGTTGAGGTAGCTTAGTATGAACAAAAGTGTCAATTTCTTTCCAAGGCTGCTGGTGTTTGACATCAGTATGGCATTCTGGTGAAGGGCACGAGTCGTGCCCTGTGGCACGAGTCATCCCCTGCCCTTTTCACTCGTGTCACTAGTCATGTAGTTTAATACACTCGTGCTGGGAGAGGTCACGAGTCGTGCCATGGGGTACGAGTCATGCCCTGCTATGTTCACCGTGTATTAGTTTTCAAGCCTTTTAAAACTTAGCTCCCTAATACATCTTTTAATACAATTTGACCCTAATTAAAGTACAACAATTAAGCTATCCAATGGTGTCTTAAGTTGTTCAAAATGATATAGGGAAGGGTCTTAAATATGGTCTTGAAATTGGTTGAAAGGCATTATGGGAACTTAGCCGAGTTGATAAAACTTGGTAAATTAATCTTGAACCTTTATAGAGGGTACTCAATGTTGTGTAATGAATATGTAGGGCTTTCTTGTGATACATTGTGCCCATACTTGGTTACATATTCATGGGTTGTTGTTATAGTGTATGAAATATATGTTGCACTATTTTATTGGCTTGAAAATGAGTACTAATACCATGTTATTGGACTGATATTATTCAATAGTGTTTAAAATGTAAGTTGCACTATTGTAATGATTTTAACATGAGTAATATTACCATGTTATGTATTGATATCCCGATTGTGGATTTATATTTAAGTAACTGTTTATGTGCTTGAACGTTTATATCAGCGTGGTTGGTTGTTTAATAGTGTATGAAATATATGTTGCACTATTTGGCTTGAACATGAGTATTAATACCATATTGTTAGATGGATATCCCAAGTGTGGATTTATTTTCAAGTATCTATTATGTGCTTGAATGTGGTTATATCAGCTGATGTTTGGGGGTATAATGGGATATGATCAATTATGGATGTGTTCTATAAGGTGATCAAATTACATTATACCCGGGCCTATCCCCTTCTGTGGCCACATTTTGGGGCGATAGCTTCTGTATTGAGCCAAAAGCCTTACAGATTGCTAGTATCCTATATGGTGCTCTGAAAAATGAGTCCTATAGGCGGTGAATATGCTCAAGCAGTTCACAAAAGAGAGGAGTTTCTACTACCACGATTGTTGTACGACATATTGTTCAGACGGTAAAAGTAAAATGAGGTAACGTAATGTGTTTACCTCTTTTCACAAGGTGTTATGCATACACTTGTTATGTGATGCATCTTCTGTGGCATATTGTTGCATCATAATAGCTTGCTGGGATTTATTCTCACCCCTTCTCCCTTTACTCTTTTAGATCGCGCTGAGACAGGTGACCCGAACCAGTGAGGCCGGGAAAGGAGTTTGGATTATTTTCTTTTTGGGTTTTGTCAAGGTAAGTTGTATGGTTGGGTTATGTTTGGGAGTAGCTTGGAATATATTTCTCTGTTGGAAAACTTGTATTTAGTATAATGTTGTAAACTGTTTTAATTTTGTAAATGCTGTAAGTAAAACAGTTTGTGGTTTTCATAAAGGTTGATTTCTACATTTAAAAGATAAACAAAAGTTTTTAAGTTTAGGTGATTTTTCTAGTAAGGGGATCCTCCCGCTCGGGGCACGAGCTAAGGTTCCGGGTCGGGCTCCCCACATGTTTTTACCAAGTATAATGTTTGCTTTTGTTATAGTAGGTAATGGCATCAATCGGGAGATTGTTGGGTATGCATACTTTAACCCTCCTATCTTTAGCTTTGATTTGATTGATACCATAACCTCATCTCTATTTTCTGGACTTTAGGCCCATATGTAATGAAGCTTAGACTTCAATTTTTTAGTATAAGTCCATTTCATAGAATAGGTTTTTTTAGGCTTGAAGACTGGCACAAGACTCATTGGACATGAGGTTTTAGTTCAAAGTAGTTTCAAACCGCACGATTGAAACCGCACTAGCAAACCGCAGTGTGGAATTAAGTCATTGAAACCGCACTACAAGAACTGCAGTGAACTCGCATTGATGAAACCGCACTTGCTCAACCGCAGTGTAGTTCCAATCTTAGACGCACTGAGAAAATCTCACTGGTGAAACCGCACGTCTAAACCACATCATCACCAGACCACATCCAATGATTAAAGACTTGAAGTTGAACCACATATGACCGTTGGAATCCACGTCAGCAATATCAAAAGTCAACCACCAAATCTTGTCACGTGACTAAGTGTCAGACAGGATCTGCAAGGATCCTAAAAAGGTGACAGATGTCCTTCATACCTTATTTGCAGCTAAGGTCTGATTAGCTTTATCTGCGCTGTTGTACCAAAGGAAAAAACTGGATTTGTGGACCAATCAGATTGCACCAGTACAGTACTTCAACAGTTGTTTCCAATGGCTACTTTCTTAGTGCTTGGGTATAAATACCCCCATTCTTCAACATTTGAAGTTTGCTTGAGAAATTGAAATTACAGTGAGTTCATAAGAAGATTGAAGCTTTGCCCAGAAATTTATAACCCTTTGAATCTTCATCTTCTTCCTTCAAAGAAATATTTCCAGCCCAGAAATCAAGCCTTTATCACTCAAGAATCATTGTGCTCTATATCATATAGATTCAAAGAGCCTTGATCTTGTTAAACACACACACACACACCTCTCTTGATTAATCACATAGATTATTCATTTGAGATACACTGGTTATAGTCTAGGATTTTTGATCTTCATAAAATAGATTTTAGATCTGAGTTTGAATACTTTGTATCTTTGTAATCTCTCTCATACTCAATATAAAATCTAACTCTTAGAAAATCCAAGACTAACCATCTTGGTAGTGGATGTAGATCATTTATGATTGAACCACTCCAAACTTGTGTTCTTCATTTCTGCATTTTTACTTATTGTTCATTGCTAATTATTTTGTCTTTATCTGTTTGATCTCATTTATAGTTATCCAAGTTGTGAATTGTGTTTGCAGTTAATCTTGTCAAAACCTCACTTTTTAGTTTTGTAAAACCGCACTAAAAACCGCACCTCAAAATTGTATTATAAACTCTAATATTCTGTTGTGCATTTTGCAACTCTACTTGCAGTTTCTAATACACTGCAAGCGGTTTTGTAAGCAAGAGGTTTAGTTTTCAAAAGAGGGCAAAAATTTTGTAACAGCTATTCACCACCCCCCCTCTAGCTGTTTTCACCCTTGTTGCCACCTTTGGGACCAACACTAATTCTTTTAAGATTTGTTCGTTTTCTTGATCTATCTCACCATATGATTCATTATTAACTTGTTCGTTATATTGATTATTATTAGTTAATTCATCATTCACAATGTTAGCAATCTCAGGGTACTCGGAAAGATCAAAGTTTTCATTAAGGAAGTAGGGGAATACATGCTCTACCACCGCCTCAATTTCCTCTTGAGTGAGTTCATCAAAGGCGGAGCCTGAATCTAAAGTGAAAGCTACAGGGCCTATCTTCCTGCGGGGATGGGGAGTACAACCAAGCTCTTTGATCATGAAGTCTTCATTGACAAATTGTCCCCCGGTGATGTGCCTGTTTAGAATTGGCTCATCACATTTCTGGATTAGCTTCGTGTAATCAATAGTTGGAGCGTCCCCCTCGGATATTGCATGGATTTGGCTGTCTTCTAGCCGGCACAGATTCTCGAATTGTCGCAGCATGTCTTCTCCCAACACAAAGTCCCATTTCACTGGTTACTTCTGCTTTCGTGCCCCACACATCTTTAAGGATTAGTGGGACGGGTTTTGTTTCATCAGAAGAAGCGTCGCAGTCATAAAATATTTTAAAGCCCGAATGGCGATTTCCTTTATTGTCAGTCCATGGTTATGAAAATATAAAGTATGGGATGTCTTCCCCTTCTCGAACGAAATAGCCATTGAGCGTCTTTCGGTATGGTTCGAGGTTCTTGTTTTTGCATGTAGTTCCCTTCCACTTGATCTGAGGAGGGGTACACTCTTCTTCTTCACTTTTATCATGAATGGTAAAGATATATCCTAGGTCATGCTTCGTGTGCGGTGGGGGAACAGGCAGTGGCTATGTTATCCCTTGCAAGTATTTGCCAAGTCCCAAGCCAGGAAAGTACCCTTTTGCTTGCATCATTCTTAAGATAGGAAGGTTTCCAGAAAACCAAAGTGCTTTGGAATAGTCATTTTTGTTGCAAGTTTGGATGACGTTGATAGAGCTATCCTTCTGAATTTCAAAACCACTGAATAAGTAATTAGAAGTGCTATGTTGTACTACAAGGATAGGACTGGCGGTAACCATTTCCCCGTGTGTTATGACTATCATGTCATTGTGCTTGAATTTGATGCATTGGCGTAGAGATGAAGGTACACCCCCTATGTCGTGCAGCAAAGGGCAGCCAAGCAGTAAGTTTAAGGATGCGGGGATGTCAATGACTTGAAATTCAACATTCATGGTGACTTGTCCCATTTCTAGAGGTATTGTAATCGAGCCGGAGCAGTTCTAGTTATACAATCATAACCTCGTACAGTGTGCCCTGACGGCTTGAGATCCTTGTGGGTAAGACCCAATAATGACAAGGCTTTCTTCGGAATAACGTTAATTGCAGACCCGTTGTCAACCAAAATGCGTGGCATTCGGTACCCATTGACCTTAGAAGTTATGTACAAGGCCTCGTGATGATTGTTCCCATAAGATGGAAGGTCCAAATCAGTGAAAGTAATGACATTGACAAATTGCACATGGCCAATCATTTGGGTAAGATTTTCAGCTGTAGCTTCTGAGGAAATGGTCATTTGAGCCAATGCTTTCTTCAACATTTCGCGATGCTTGTGGGATGCTCCTATAAGGTCCCAAACTGAGATGTTTGCTTGCGTCTTCTTTAGCTAGGCTAAAAGAGGATCGTCTGGTTCATTTGATGATGAAGCCTTTGTTTGTTTAGGAGGATTCTCATCCCTTGGATCTTTGTTGATAATCACTCGATCGGATCGGGTGAGAAGATTGATTGTTTTAGATCCTTTTTCTTTTTGCTCTAAAATTTCATCCCAAGACATCATGTAGCAGAAAGAAGATTTATTAAATTAAAAAGGGCTCTCATCCACAATTGTGGCTAGTCGAGTAGGATCCTTGGAGCTACTTCCTATCTCTATTAAATTGACATAATTGTTTGGTAGAGAGTTGGTGACAATATTGGGAAGCCCTATCTCTTTAGCATCAAACAGATCTTGGATCACGTCCTTCAGGTGGAAGCATGAGTTGGTGTGGTGGTCGATAGTGTTGTGAAACTTGCAGAAGAGATGATGAGCATGATTAACCGGAAGATCTTTCTTTGGCGGGCCACCCTCTCTTGGTTTGATTTTTCCATTCTTGACAAGCACATCGAGAAGTTCTTCTTGAGTGATTCCTTCGAGTTTGTCGTAATGTCTATCCCTCTTTTTCTTTTGTGGTGGGGGTACCGCTGAGTATTTACCATTTCCAGGATGATTGAAGACTATGGCATTGACGGAAGTATCCTTGAAGTTAGAAGATGAAGAGGAGCTCTTGTTGTAGCGGAAACCGCTTTCTTTCTTGGCTTATTTCTTCTGTTTGATGAGGTCATCTGCCCGAATGCCGGATTTGTGAAGTTCGACAAAGCTAGGGAAATAGTTACCCGCGAGTTTTTCTTGATACTCTTCTCGTAGACATTGAATGAGGATGTGAATTTCCTCGTCTAGGCTTGGCCTATCAACGATTTCAGTCAGCTTGGTTCTCCATCTTTTGACAAAGTATGTAAATGACTCACTCGGGAGTCGCTTGGTTTGCTCGAGGTCCCTTCTAGTAGTGCGGTAAGTAGAGTTGTCCTCAAATTGCTTTTGGAAGGAGCAACTGGCAAGTGGCCAATCAATCCTTGTGGAGAGTGGAAGGGTCATGTACCTGAATGTGCGCTCGCCCGAAATTTGGGTTTGAAAATAAGGAGTCGCCACGCCATTTTTGAGAGGAAACATTGAGACGTTTTTTAGAGGAAACATTGAGAACCTTTTGTTTGAGAGAGAAAACACGCGTTCGGAGGTCAGGTTACGTGTTGGGAAGAACCGAGAGTTCACCCAACACGCCTCGTCCGTAGACGAGTCTTTCAATTAAACATCCAAGCAAATCCAAAGTGTGTGCAAGTGTTGACAATGAACAAATAGGGTAAACATGCATTTTATTCAATATGAATTGAGATTTACAACTCGTGAGCCCATTATTTAGGGAGGCCACATCCCTAATACAATAAGCTAAAACAGATTACAAGAGAAAAGGTTTCTGCAGATGGGTCACGATATGTCGCATGACACATGGTACCTGTGACCACATATGTCGCGTGACACAGGATCACCTTGGCACAATGTGTCGCGTGACATACGTAGTCCATCTGCAGAGACTTACACCATGAACACCAAAATCAACATTTACCAGCACAGATCTAATTAATTGACTAGATTGGATACGAATTACAGAAGCAACAACAAATCGACCCCGGGAGTGTGGATATGGATAGATCCACACCCCATTGGGGTTCAAACACCAAATTCAAGCAAATATTCAAGAATAGCAATTCAATTACACAGATGAGATCAATTAAATAGATGAGATCAATTAAATAGAGAGATTGCAATTGGGATTCAGTAATCTAGACAGATGGAGTCTGATTACTGAATCCTAACAGGAATAAATAGTAGAATTATGAAGAATTGAGGGAAAGGAAGAGAGAAGAGGGAGTTGAGATTTCGTTACCCTTGATGCTTCCACAAATCCTGTATCCAGTCAGATACAAGACCCTTCAATTGGTTGTTTCTGGCCTTGGAGTCCTGAGGGAATGGATGCAAGGAGAGTTCAAGTAGTTCATTGAGAAATGGGTTGAGATTAGAGAGAATTGGGTAGGTTGAGGGTAGGAGAGAGAGAGAGAGAGTTGTGTTTGGGAGGCTTTGTTACGATGCAATTTCTACAGAGTAACAGTAGGCTAAAGTTGGGATCCATTTCTGAGAGGGGGAGGGTCTTATTTATAGGCTGCAGTTAGTGGTCACCTTGTGTCGCACGACTATACGTAACCACTTTCCATGCCTCGACTTGTCGCGTGACATAAGGTGGCCTCAACCGTTTTTGGCGCCAAAACCAGTTTATGGAATATTCAGGCCTAAATACCCAAAAGGTCCAAAAAGGTTTATTCCCAACAGGTCCCTTTGCATAAGTAAGGTACCAAAAGGTACTTCCTTCGCGGGAAAACTATGAAATGTTTCCGGAAGTCTCGGGATAGGCCGAGAATTTACCAAAATGCCCCTTAATGCAATTTTATTACATTAAAATGCATCTAAAAGGTTGCGAATTGGATTGGCGTACTTACAGAGCCCCTCGGCAACGTCACTTTTGGAAAAAAGTGGGGTTGTCGATAAAATAAGACCCAATCCCAATGAGCATCACGGGATAAGGTAACGGGCTAGAGGGTGAATCGGGGAGTCTAATGGCTGGACCTTTCTGAGAAAGGATTCCTACGTATCCCTTTAAGAAGGGAATCAAGCCAAATCGTAGTTCGGAAATTACTAATTCACAAGCAAGAAAGGGGTAGAAATGTGTCTCCATACCTTTGTTGTGCTTACCTGTGACTTCTTGAGGGGTTGGTACTACTACGGTTGGCTAGTAGCTGCCTTTTGTGCCAGGTTGTAGCTGCCGGAGGGTCTCATGCTGCAACTGGTATTTGCGAGTAGCTGTCGGAGGGTCTCATGCTATCGCTGTTGACGAGTTGTAGCTGCCGGAGGGTCTCATGCTGCAACGGGTCTTTTGTGGATGCCGGAGGGTCTCATACCACTTTGTTGGTGCAGGGTAGTTGCCGAAGGGTCTCACACTACTGCTGTTGACGAGTTATAGCTGCCGGAGGGTCTCATGCTGCAACGGGTCTTTTGTGGATGCCGGAGGGACTCATACCACTTCTTTTGTTGCAGAGTAGTTGCCGGAGGGTCTCACACTACTGCTGCTTCTCATCTTCGTGGATGCCGGAGGGACTCATACCACTTCTGCTTCTGCTTTGCTGGGGATAGGTGTAGCTGCCAGGGGTCTCACGCTACTTCTTTTGTTCTGTTGGGGATAAGTGTAGCTGCCAGGGGACTCACGCTACTTCCGTTTCTGCTCTTTGTTGTTCTTTTGTCGGTCTTGTTGCTGGACAGTCCTTGCTGATTGTTCATCTTTTCTTTTGTGCCCTTAGCTTTGCTTGGGAAGCTGGGGACTCTGCTCTTGTCTGGGGAGTTAGCTTCTTTCTCGCTTGGTTCGGTAAGCCGGGGACTCTGCATTTCTGGGGAGTCGGCTTCTTTCTGTGTTTGGTTCGGTAAGCCGGGGACTCTGCATTTCTGGGGAGTCGGCTTCTTTCCTCTTATTTTGGGGCCGTTGATTCTGTTGGGCTCTGCTTGGGAGGCTATCACAGATACGGGTTTTTTTTGTATTCTTCCTTCCTTTTTTTCGGTTTGACCTGAGGGCCAGTCTTCGAGGTTCTGTGAGACTCAGTTGATCATTGTACCTGCGAAGGAAAAACAACAATTCCCAGCGCTGCATCTAACTAAGCTATCTTGTTAGCAAAGATTAACCTAGGTTAGCTTGTTTGCACGAGTCTGTCTGTTCTGGGAAGGAAACGCGATCATTGTGTTAAAAGGTCGGCTTTGTCGGGTTTGTGTATGAGGTTTTGGGACTGTCTCGGATAGGAGTGTATAGTAGGGGTCCTCTCCTGTGTGTTTTCATGGGCATGTGTATGAGGGTAGGAGGTGTATCACAGCAACGACGAGTCGGAAAATGCTCTGGGGTAACCACTGCAGGCCTTTCCATACTGTCTGATGTCAACCAAAGGTGTCGCCCGACATGCTATGTCTGCTTGGCCTATTGTGTCGCACGACCAGGAGTGTCTCGTAACAGGCTCTCTTTAAAATCGGCCCAGGCTTCATTTTGTAAACACTGTCTCTTTAGTGAAGGAAACCAGCTGCCCTGACTTGTCAGACAAGCGAATTCTTTGACCAAGACTGATACTTTTAGCTGCGATGGAGCATTATAACAGGGAAATAGCTTCTCGGGAGCATCAATTCCGCCAAGACTTTCTCGAAATTTCACATTATCACCGGAGGCATCATAGGGAGCTTATTGACAGGAGGTATAGCATGCCGTGTCTCTGGTCCTTAAAAGACTGGAGGGTCGACTGGGATTTGCTTCGAGCTGCATCCTACTTCTGGGATTCAGAGCGTCATGTCTTTACTCTGTCGTACAATGATTTGACTCCAACCATGGAAGATTTTAGGGCATTGACAGGCTTAGGCGAGGCGGCAATTGTAGCGTTCCCATGGGATGACCGGTCAGTTGTGGAGCAATTGTCAACTTTCCTTCACTTGCCAAGTGATCAGGTGTCGTCTATGATTCTGGCCTGTGGGTCCATAGACTTGACTCGGATGGCTAGGTTATGCTTGTCCCGTCCTGAGCTGTTTAACCTTTCTACCTCTTTGGATATATACATGCTGTTCACTCTGTTGGATTACTATTTCTGCGAATATGCCGGAGTCTGCTCAAGTGCGTTGCTGGAGACTGTCAGGCAACTGAGGGGTAACCGGGGTATAGATCTTCATCAAATTAAATCTGGCCAAGGGGAGATGGACATTGTACCACTGTTGCTGGCTGAGACTTATCATGGCATCGACAGGCTGGTAGGGGGATCAGACTTCATGGGAGCAGGCAGCCCCAGCTTGTTGTCTTTGTGGCTTTCTGAGAGGCTACGTTTGATCATGCCACTTCTGACGGGTCAAATTGCTACGCCTTGGGTGATGGGACAACATAGAGTGCTGAGGGACGAGGCTGCTGACAGTTGGCAGATGAGATTGTCACGGTACGGGACTACTGATCTGAGCTTTTGGATTCCTGCCTGGAATTTACAGACCATGAGAGACATTCAAAATGGATCAAGCAGTAGTCGACCGCTGTGCTTGCATGTATCTTCTTTATGTGTCCCATCATTGGTGAGCAGACAATATAGGTACCCTCAGCAGATTGTTCGAGCTTTGAGGGAGAGACTGGTGACCGATGATGTTCCGATGTCTATGACCGAGCCTCAGGTTATACAGTTCTTCAGCAGATCCTTTTTAAAGGGTTTTCTTCCCACTCGTGTGCTTCTTCGGCAGTCCAGAGGGTTTACATTTCTGACCACAGAGTATCTGGTTTGGTATGAGGAGCAACAGGGTCCTGCACAATTGGCTATAGAGGCTCGCCGCCGGGAATACTTGGGAGCAGATTATCCATCCAGTCGGTCTTTCAGGGATACGGAGGCACGGGGAAACCCAGACAATATTACCGGCGATGCTGCTGAGGACTATCGAAGACAAGAGATCCGGAGGGCTGCTTTGAGAGATGACCCAGAGGTGATGGCTCGCAGAGAGGCATTGAGACGAGAGAGGATTTCTAGGGCCGCCTTGAGGGAGACTGGTCTGATTGAACCACCGGCGCGCGTTATTCCTGACTTGGGACGGGCTCAAACCGATTTATTTGACATTCCTAAGCCAAAGACCTCCCGGGGACCGAGGAAGAGGAAGGACAGAGGTGCGAGTTCGGGAGCGGGGACGAATTTCTAGACACTTTTCTGAGAGACAGGGGACTCTTTTATTTTGTGTTTTGAGAGTAGGAATTATTTGTATGGAAACTGAGTACCCTTTGATTGCTTAATGCAGACTTGATAGATGTTGAAAATTTATTACTTTTATTCGCAACAGGTTCTTTGAGTCAAAAGCAGGCCGTGCTTGAACTCATCAAAAAGAATATTAACTCAGAATGAACCTTTAAAAAGCCTTGGAACTGTAATCAAAACACATTTTGGCCAGATAAGAGGTTTTGCAGCGATTTTAGACCGAACCACGAGTGGTTGCCTACGTCCCCTTTTGTAAGAGAACTAAGGGGCTCAGGTCTCCGTAGTTCGACTCAATCAAATTTGTGTTTAAGAAAGGGGAAGATAGAAGGGGGACATGGTGCGACCCTATTTTTTTACCTAGACCGCCCTTTTTTAGGGTTTTCGGTCTAGCTGGGTATATTCTTTAGCACCGGGCGCGTCCCTTATTTTTGCATGGACTGCCTTTTGAGAGGTTTTCAGTCTCATCTGGGACAATTTTGTTGCGCCTTTATTTCTCATTTTTTTTCCTTTTTTTTATTTAGAGGGGGAAAAGACTCGATCAAACATAATATCTCCGCAACTTGTTGCCGTTGACGGGGTGCAGAAATGAGTTGCCATCTAAGTCTGTCAGCTGCATAGCTCCTCCGGAGAATATTTTCTTCACTAGAAACGGTCCGACCCAAACAGGTGCCCATTTGCCCAATGCACTGCTCTGATTCGAGGGCTTCATCTTAAGGACCAAATCACCAACCTTGATGTCCCTGGGTTTCACTTTCTTGTCAAAAGCACGAGCCATTCTTCTCTGGTACGCCCGGTTATGCTCCATGGCTTTTAGTCTGCGTTCGTCCAACAGAGCCAATTCATTGTATCGACTTTGGAGCCATTCAATCTCATTCACCTCATTTTCGAGCAAAACCCTGAGGGATGGAATTTCTAAATCAATAGGCATGACAAATTTCTCCATTCCGTAAGTCGAGCGTATGGAGTTGCACCGGTGGCGTCGAATTGAAGTGCGGTAGCCCCATAATGCTAAATGCAGCTTCTCTGGCCAATCCCTTCCTCGTTCGGCCATCTTCTTTATGATTCTCTCCAAGTTCTTATTGGCAGCCTCAACAGCACCGTTCGTCTGCGGTCTGTATGGTGAAGATTTATGGCGCTTGACCCTGTATTCAGTGAGTAATCGATCAGTTTCTCCTTCAAAATGGGTTCCATTGTCAGAAATAATCTCATTTGGGACTCCGTAGCGGCAGAAGATCTGTTCCTTTATGAAGCGAGCGACCTTCTTGGCTGTGAGCACTTTGTAAGATGCAGCTTCTACCCACTTTGTGAAGTAATCTACCGCGACCAATACAAATGAGTGTCCATTGCTCCCGGGCGGAGTTATTTTCCCAATGACATCAATTCCCCATGTTGCGAAGGGCCACGGAGTTGTCATACAGTATAGGTCATGAGGAGGGATATGATTAAGGTTGGAGAATCGCTGGCATTTATCACAAGTCCGCACAAACTGGATGCAATCCGTCTCCATAGTAATCCAATAGTAGCCTGGGCCTCGATGATGCTATGCATAAGGGATCGAGCGTTCATATGAGGTCCGCAGGCACCGTTATGAACATCTTCCATTACTCTTTGGGCCTTTTCTTTGCTGATACAGAGCAGGAGTGGGCAACCTTCCCTTTTCTTCCATAGCTCGTTGCCAAGTATGACGTACTGCGCTGATAATCTCTTTAGAGCTTGCAAGCTTTTGGCATGGACACCTTTTAAGTCTCCTCCTTTGTCAACAGGGAAGGATGCTTCGCCATGCTTGAGATATTGAAAGATCTGGTTGTACCACGGTTCACTGACGGTTTCGATCTCAATTTCACAACAATATGCAGGATTTTCTCGCCTACCGACCCTGAACGGTTTGATCGACTTTCCTTCTGGGATTTCTACCAAAGAGGCCAGAGTAGCTAGGGCATCGGCAAATCTATTCTTGTCTCGTGGCAGGAACTGGAATGACACTTCCTTGAACTGACCGACGAGTTCTGCGATGTAAGCATGATACTTCTGGAGACACGGATCTATAATTTTCCATTTGTTGGCGGCCTGATTGATTATCAATTGGGAATCACCGAATACTTCTAACTCTTCCACGTGCCGTTCGAGGGCAGCCTCTAGACCAGCTATGCAAGCTTCGTACTCGGCGGCATTGTTGGTAACCGAGAAGTTCAGCTTGATAGCTATGGGGGTATGTATGTCATTCGGATCTACTAGTACCATCCCGATGCCGTTACCTCTTCTGTTTGCTGCTCCATCAAAGAATAACTGCCACCGGTTGCCGTTTTCTATAGCAAGAATCCCCTCGTCTGGAAATTGGAGATCTGGTCCTCGGGCTTCGCACCGGGAAGTCGCCCAACCGATCCGCCAAAGCCTGTCCTTTGATAGATTTCCGGATCACATATTTGATATCAAACTCACCCAAGAAGAAAGTCCACTTTGCCAACTCGGTAGAGATGTTACCCCGTCACCTTGGAACAGATACTTGATTGGGTCCATCTTGGAGACCAAGTGTACAAGGTGGGATAGCATATAGTGCTTTAGCTTTCCGACCACCTGCACTGCAGCCGCGCATGTCTTCTCGAGGGCAGAGTAGTTCAACTCGCTACCTTGGAATTTGCGGCTAACAAAGTATATGGCATTCTCAATCTTTGAATCCTTCTTCTCTTGTGCTAGCATAGCCCCAATGGCTGTGTCTGTGACCGTCAAGTATAGCAGTAAAGGCTTGCTCCCGTGAGGCGGACAAAGAATGGGAGGATTAACAAGGTAAGCTTTGATCCTCTCGAAGGCCAGTTGGCATTCCTCGTTCCAAACCACTTCCTGATTCTTTTTTAGTATCTTGAAGATCGGCTCGCACATGGAGGTCAGTTGGTTGACAAATCTACTGATGTACTGTAATCGACCCATGAATCCTTTCACTTCGGAGACAGTTCTGGGCGGCTTCATCTCAACGATTGCCTTGACCTTTCTGGGATCTACTTCGATGCCGCGTTCTGTGACCATATACCCAAGGACCTTACCTCGAACAACCCCAAAGGTTCACTTGGCTGGATTTAGTCTCATGGAGTGCTCTCGGAGTCTGTTGAAGAATTTTCTCAAATCAATGAAATGTCCGTCCATCTCGACCCTTTCGAGTGAATAATCATATCATCTACATACACTTCAATCTCCTTGTGGATCATGTCGTGAAACAGGTAGTGACGGCTCTCTCGATAGGTAGCCCCAAAGATTCTTCACCCAAACGGCATTACTGTGTAACAATAAGTACCCCATGGAGTTGTAAACGCTGTCTTGTCCTGATCTTCCTCAGCCATTTTGATCTGATTGTAACCCGCGAAACCATCAACGAAGGACTTGACCTCTAAGTTTGCGGTTGCATCTACTAGCATATCAATGTTGGGCAAGGGGAAGTCATCTTTGGGACTAGCCTTATTGAGATCTCGGAAATCTACGGAGACCCGAACCTTTCCATTTGCTTTTGTGACTGTTACAATGTTTGCCAACCAAGTCGGATATTCAATCACTTTGATGAAGCCCACCCGTAGGAGTTTTTCAATTTCTTCTTTTACCTGCAAGGACCATTCAGGTTTTATCCGCCTCAACTTCTGCTTGATCGGCTTAATTTCTGGATCTAGAGGAATCCGGTGCTCTACGATAGAAGTATCCAGCCCAGGCATATCTTTGTAGGACCAAGCAAAGACGTCCATATATTCTTTAAGCAATTCAACCAGGGCAACCCGTTCATCTCCGGAGAAGAAGCTACCAATCTGCGTTTCTTTGGGTTCTTCGGCTGTTCCCAGGTTCACCGTTGTCAATACCTCATCGGCAGCTTGGGCCCGGCTTTCCTTTTGTTCGCAAACCTGTTTTGAATCATTTTCTAAAATTTGCTCGTCTATTAAGTCTGCATTATCTTCAATTGAATTAGGCTTAATTATTTTTAAATCTTGATGATTATTTTTTGTTAAGCGTTCAATTGTTAGATTTGCAATCACGGGATACTCAGAAAGGTCAACCATTTTATTCAAAGCATAGGGAAAAACATAGTTTACAACTCGAAGACGGTCTTCTGTCGTGAGGACATCAGACCAATCGGAAGACTCGAATTCAATAACATTCAGGAGACCAACTCAGGACACGAGAAACAAATTTAGACTCGGAGGAACAAGGACGAGGCTTGAGCCCAAGCTTTTCAATCATAGTCTCCCTGTCGGCGACCGGTCCTCGAAATGAAGTCCAATTCTGTAACGGTTTCTCTGCAACAGTCTCCAACCTGTTTAGCTCCACAACTGGTTCTTTCTCAAATTCTAGCATAGCCACCACCTCGCTATCAGAGGAAAAGTAAATCAAATCACTCGGCTCCTTAGCAACAACCACCCCTCCTGTAGGTATTTCTGTCAAAAACATAACATCCTCAGGCTCGATGCCCCCGCTCTTTAAACAAATCTCGCCAAATCACCATCAATATCCACAGGTGGTCGCACCGCGGATCTTGCATATCGTGGGTTCGCCCAAAGCAAGCTTTTCAAACTGGTTCACCCGATCGTGCCCTTAGAAATGGTAGCTGTTCTCATAAGTGGCGGTCACATCTGGCCTTTTGGGCAAGCTGTCAAACATTTCCTTCACCGGACTTTGGCTGCTAGCGAACCTCTGGATTTTTCTCATTCTTTCTTCCGTTTGGCTCAGTCTTGCTTCTGGGCAAACAAACATATCTCCGTCTTCTTTGACAAAATGCTTGTTCAAAGACCAACTGTACGGGCGCATCTCGGGCCTCTTGTACCTCTTACCAGCCGCTGAGGTCATCTTTTCCTTGAAAGCTTCAGTCTTGTCATACGCCTTATCCTCTTTAGTCATGGCATATCCCAGGCCTTGCTTGTTTCTCTTGGCTTCTGGCAACACAAGCCTACACGGTCCCTGTTGGCATTTTCCCACCCCCTGCACTGTGGATATAGCTCATGCCTCTTAGCATTTTCAACACGGGATGGAATCTTATTCGAAGATGTCGTCAGATCTATGGTGCAGACATGTCCTTTGGGTTTCTCTATTGTGAATCCACTGAGCATCGGATTTTCCTGGTCGAGCTTGATCTCCATTACTGGCAAGGTATTAGTGCTGGTTTCCCCAATCGTGACACTATCACCATAAATGGTTGTCAGGACTCCGTCTTGCACAAATTTTAAACACTGGTGAAGAGTGGAGGCTACCGCTCCAATTTCATGAATCCAGGGTCTGCCCAGTAATGCTGAGAATGTGACCGGAATGTCGATAACTTGAAATTCTACCATCATCTCCTTGCCTCCAAACATCAAATTCAGAGAGACTATCCCCAACACCGCCCTAGATGTCGAATCGTAGGCCTTTATGGTTTGGTTGGATGGTTTGAGACTATGCGCATTGATGTCCAACATACTCATCATTTTAGCAGGGAGCACATTCCTAGCTGACCCATTAGCTACCAATACATGGGGAATCCGTCGTCCTTCCAGGGAACCGTGATATGTAGAGACTCATTATGCTTCGCACCATAAGCGAGGCGTGTCGAGATCCGTAAAAGTAATGATGTTCCCGTCTTGTGCGGTCCCAATCGGTGACGGGCTTCGTGCAGGGTGGCATTGACGGATACTTTTGTTTTGGACAAAGCTTCTTCTAATTTCGGTTTGTGAGGGTAGGAAGATGTGAGCAGAGACCATAAGGAGATGTCGGCTTGTGTTCTCTTTAAGCGTGTTAGGATAGGGTCTTCTGGACTTCTTCGCTTCCCGCCGATCTCGTAAGGATTACGAGAGAGAGGCGAGGGTTAGAGACCGCAACTGCCTTACCTTTCCCGGACGGATCTGAATTATTCACTCCCAACATTCTCCCTGACCGAGTCAACAGATTAACATCTTGGTGATCATCAACCACAAATTCCCTACTGGCCTCCTTGAGCTCTGCTTGCATAATCGGGACAGGACGAGTGCTATAAGGCCATGCTGCCTGCCTTATTTCATTTATGGACAAAGGCGCCTCTACATTAGCCGCTATCCTGAGTTCCTCCAAGGAGATTGGAGAATCTCTAGGAACTATGGAGGATATAGTGTTGGCAATCACATTCTCTTCTTAATCGTCATAATCAGCAGTATTATTCAAACCATACAGATCATCAAGATACAAAACATAGCAGAAATTATCTTTCATTTCACCAGAAAATGGGGTTACATCATTCTCAATCTCATTACAACCATCACTATCACTTTCATCTATTGACTTCCCAAACTCTATTACATTAACAAAATAGTCTTGCCCGAAGTCGATAAGATTCACGTTGTTACTTGGCAGAGGATTGCTGACCACATTCGGGCGAGGAGATTTCTCAATCTTCTTGTCATCCACCAAACCTTGAATTATCTTTTTGAGGGTTATGCAGGAATTTGTGGTGTGCCCTGGGAATTGATGAAATCGGCAGTACTTGCTAGCATCCATATGGGGACTAGGACGAGCAGGACTATAATTCTCCAATGGCTTGATCATACCAGTACGAAGCAATCCGTTAAAAACTTCCTCTGTAGACATGCCCAAATCATCAAATCTCGGCTGCGGTTTAGGCTGGAATCTCAGTGCATTCTACACATTATTACCTCCTCTCGTAGATTGTTGATCTTGTTGTCTTTGGCCACATCTCTTCCTCTTGTCGCCATTCTTTGAAACAGGGTTGGGTGCTCGGTAACGGTAACCTCCACTACCGCTGCCACCACCGGCATTTGTATTCGGGGTTTGATTGAACAATCTGTTTTCACTTCTAGCTCCCATTCCTACCATCTCTCGCAGATCTGGGTACTAACCTTTCCCGATGGCTTCCTGAGCACTGGCTTAACACACGACAAGAAGATGTCCTTTTGGTCCTGGAGGGGTATCGGCTCTGATAACTCATTAAGCTTGGCGTTCCACCGTTTGTAAAATTTTGTAATTGACTCATCGACCTTCTGGATAGTCCCCACTAAATCATCCCGAGTGGTACGCCATTCCAAATTGCCTTTGTACTTCTCCAAGAAGGTTTCTGTTATCTGGATCCAGGTGGAGCGACACTCCTGTTTCAAAGCCAGAAACCATGTGAGCGTTGATCCCTTCAAAGTCAGATGGAAGTGGGATGCCATAAACTCGGGCTTGCAGCCCATTGCCCCCATTGTCATAACATACGTATCTATATGAGTTTTCGGGCAGGAGGTACCATCAAAATCCATTTTGGGCATTTTAAACTTGTGCGGCAAAGGCGTTACTTGAGCAGGATCCACAACCTTAAGACCACTAGACCCCACGGTCAACTTATCGATCTGTTGCTGCATCTGCTTCAACAAAGTGTCACTTACGGCGCCAAACACGAAATGCAGGGTATAGCGGGAGCCCTTGTCGATGAAGGCAGGGAAATCTGAATTAGGTCCGATGGGTAAAGGCTGGCGATGGAAGACCAAAAGTACTAGGAATTCCAATATTCTTGTCCAACAAGGCGACCGAGCTAGGGATCCTGTTTCCATACATATCATAACCGTTAAAGCTGCGCAGGGGTTACGGGAGGCATCTTGTGTTGGCCCGACCTCTCAATTGACCAAGAGTAGAGAAACATGTGCGATGCACGGGCGGAATACGGAGTGGAACCATATAAGTGCTGAGTAAGGGGAGAACAGCTGCGAGTGAGGGACCATTGCCTTGGAGTGCAGCTGGTATCTGAAACACTTGTCTTGAACAAATTTGACTCCCTGAAAGCCGTCTGACCACTCTGGAAGCTGTCGGGATATGCTACGGGCTGGGGTTGGGGATAACTTGCTTGGCGAGATCCATCGAAGCTGCGATCTTGGGACATTGGGAGTTGGAGAGGCGGTAAGATCGAAGAAATTTCTTTGCTTGACCACCATTCTTGCTAGCACCTTGCTGAATAACCTGGTTACACCCTTGAGAAGATGGGGGAATGAACCTTCCCTGGTCACTCGCAAACATTCTAGGAGATGACATTTGATTAGGTCGTGGAGCGTAGCTTACTGGGGGAGGCATCGCATTGTAGCGGGTGAGTAGGGCGGGTGAAGCGGATCCGATCTCATTGTGGGCATCTTACGTGATCTCCTCATAGGAACCGTCCTCCCGACAAAGTACTGCAATCCCTTTGGCTCTCATTGCCTCTACAAAGCGGTTATGAGCTTCTTCCTCACGGGCCTTGGCATTCTGAGCCAATAGATAGGCCTCACGTTCTCGGGCTAGAGCAGCTTCCAACGTCGCCCTCAATTCCTCCGTGGTCATATCATTCAAACTTGGTTGACCCATTGTCACTGAGCAGAAAATACATCTCCGTTCCTTGCCATCTCTGATTCTACACCGACTGAAACTGCTTGAACACGAACCAAACGAGCTCCTGGGACGGATGAACGGGTCCAACTCGCCGTAGCTGCAGGGGTAGAGACGGGTTTATAAGGTATTGAAGGGAATTTTTTTTTTTTAGGAACAGGAGAAGGAAAGGAACGGGACAGACTTGCACAAACAATCTTATTCATCTTCAAGTATAAATTAGTATTTTAAATCCTAAGTACGGTTGGAAAAGGGAAAGCCTTTATTCATGCTAACTATACCTTGGGGAAGCCTAAAGGGACGCAACGTTCAGATTACAATAAATGTCTTGTTTTGAAATATATAATAGGTAATGATACCTAACCAAATCCTAACATCATTATGGAACGGAGAGGTTGTCCAAATTTCTAGGGAAATTTGGGCAGCATAACGGGTCTTTTCGAAGAATTTCGAAGAAAAATCCGGCATGACCTCTCGTCGGTGCACGTTGACAATGCGGCATGATCTCTCGTTTAGAACACGTCACGGGAGTGACATGTCCTCACGTGAAATCATGTTGCATTTGGCAACATGCCCACAAGATGCGAGGTTTTGGGGGAAGGTATAAGGACCTACGACATGTTTCAAAAACAATTCATTTTGTTGTAATAAAAACATTGTATCAAAACCAACCGTGGGTAAGGTTTAAGTGTGGTGCCACCTATAACGCACTAGGGGGTTAGGTTTGATATTAGGCGCTCAAGCGTAGGCGACGTACATCACCGTCCGCGATGCCGTCAATCGCACCCGAGGGTTCTAAGTCTAAGTGATGTAGTGTGCGGATGACTATATTCTTTTATTTACAAAAACAAGATTTTTTTTATTTTTATTATTATATATTTTTTTTTGAAAAGAAGGAAAACACACACACCCTCACAAGAGATACAGGGAACAATAATCAACTGAGCCACATTCGATCCAAGGGACTGCCCTCAAATCAAGCCTTCTGAGTATTTGTTCAGTGGCCACTCTTTGTCGCGTGACACAGGACATCAAGAGACAAAGGTGTCGCACGACCTGAGTGGTCACTGAACCAGCAATTCTGCAATCATCAAATCAGCCCTTGTCTCTCCATGGCAAAAACAAAACAAGAATACCTAATGCACAACATAATGACCACAAAGAACATAAGGCTCACAAGTCTCATATTCAACAAAATGCATGAACCCTAAATGATTGTCAAAGATGCATACAAAATTGGATGTATTGGATGTTTAATTTTAATGAAAGCTTGACCCACTCAACATTTGAAAAACAGGTTTTCAAAGTCAATATCCCCAGCGGAGTCGCCACTGAATGTGCGCTCGCCCGAAATTTGGGTTTGAAAATAAGGAGTCGCCACGCCGTTTTTGAGAGGAAACATTGAGAACCTTTTGTTTGAGAGAGAAAACACGGGTTCGGAGGTCAGGTTATGTGTTGGGAAGAACCGAGAGTTCACCCAACACGCCTCATCCGTAGACGAGTCTTTCAATTAAACATCCAAGCAAATCCAAAGTGTGTGCAAGTGTTGACAATGAACAAATAGGGTAAACATGCATTTTATTCAATATGAATTGAGATTTACAACTCGTGAGCCCATTATTTAGGGAGGCCACATCCCTGATACAATAAGCTAAAACAGATTACAAGAAAAAAGGTTTCTGCAGATGGGTCACGATATGTCGCATGACACATGGTACCTGTGACCACATATGTCGTGTGACACATGATCACCTTGGCACAATGTGTCGCGTGACATACGTAGTCCATCTGCAGAGACTTACACCATGAACACCAGAATCAACAATTACCAGCACCGATCTAATTAATTGACTAGATTGGATACGAATTACATAAGCAACAACAAATCGACCCCGAGAGTGTGGATATGGATAGATCCACACCCCCTTGGGGTTCAAACACCAAATTCAAGCAAATATTCAACAATAGCAATTCAATTACACAGATGAGATCAATTAAACAGAGAGATTGCGATTGGGATTCAGTAATCTAGACAGATGGAGTCTGATTACTGAATCCTAACAGGAATAAATAGTAGAATTATGAAGAATTGAGGGAAAGGAAGAGAGAAGAGGGAGTTGAGATTTCGTTACCCTTGATGCTTCCACGAATCCTGTATCCATTCAGATACAAGACCCTTCAATTGGTTGTTTCTGGCCTTGGAGTCCTGAGGGAATGGATGCAAGGAGAGTTCAAGTAGTTCGTTGAGAAATGGGTTGAGATTAGAGAGAATTGGGTAGGTTGAGGGTAGGAGAGAGAGAGAGAGTTGTGTTTGGGAGGCTTTGTTACGATGCAATTTCTGCAGAGTAATAGTAGGCTAAAGTTGAGATCCATTTCTGAGGGGGGGAGGGTCTTATTTATAGGCTGCAGTTAGTGGTCACCTTGTGTCGCACGACTATACGTAACCAATTTCCATGCCTCGACTTGTCGCGTGACACAAGGTGGCCTCAACCGTTTTTGGCGCCAAAACCAGTTTCTGGAACATTCAGGCCTAAATACCCAAAAGGTCCAAAAAGGTTTATTCCCAACAGGTTGCATGAGTAAGGTACCAAAAGGTACTTCCTTCGCGGGAAAACTATGAAATGTTTTCGGAAGTCTCGGTATAGGCCGGGAATTTACCAAAATGCCCCTTAATGCAATTTTATTACATTAAAATGCATCTAAAAGGTTGCGAATTGGATTGGCGTACTTACAATACCAATCTCTAGCGGCACCATCAAGAGTTTGCGGGAAACATTGGGCTAGCAGGTTGTCATCAACACCCATAGGTAGCATGGCCCAAGAGTAGGTTTCCAAATGAGTTTTTGGATAAGTAGTACCATTGAATTTTTCAATGTCAGGTGTTTTGTACTTCCGAGGGAGTTTTGACATGGATTGACGAAGAGTGTCATAGTCAATAGAGAGCGAGGCTCCCTTGCTCACATCGAGGGATGGGAGTTTCTTTTCTAACATTGCCATGGTAAGAGGTTCGTTCTTGCTTTCCCCCTTGCTTTCTTTCTTGGAAGTATAACTCTCACTGTCAGAGGAGGAAGATGATGAGCTAGGCTCATACTTCTTTTTCTTGCTTTTGCTTTGGCGGCGGTTCTTAGCCTTCTTGGTGTATGATTCTTCTTCTTCGGAGAAAGAGTCATTTTTCTTTTTCTTTTCTTTTGTGGCTAGTGCCACCCTAAGCTCTTGAATTCCTCCACGAGGGTGTGGATTTGGGCTGCTTGGTCCTCTAAACGACCATTGGCTTCTTCTAACAGATAATGGCCGCACCAAGTGGTTGCCTACATTTCTTCCAATTCAGAAAGACTCAGGCAGTAGTAGTTCCACATAAGGAGAGAGAGAGAAAGAATTAATTTAAATTACAACTCCCGAATCCTCCACGGACCGGACTTTAATCAAAAACCAATCACACGCAGTTTAAATAAGAGCAATATTTAAAAAAAATACGATTTTGAGTCCTACATTTCAAGAGAGGCCTTAAGATGAAAGAACTCTGCAAGCATTGTAATCTAGAATCCCCCTTACATGTTCGAATCTCATATCGGATCTCGAGACGAACAAGGAAAACCAGAAAACAAACAGATTACCAAAGCTTTGTCTCGCGCGAGACAAATGGTTGTCTCATGCAGGACTAGCCTGAAACTGACTAAGAAAACGATTTTTTTTTAAATCCCCCTTTATGACGCAAGTCTAAGCCACTTTAATTTTAAATTCCCCAGCGGAGTCGCCAAACTGTAGCGATGGGCAGAATTCGCCTTCCTTTTTGTTTTTATTTTGAGTCGCCACCTATATTATTTATGGAAATATAGAAAAACCATTTTTTGAAAGATTTGGGTTCGGGGCTTAAGTGATGGATTTGGAAGGTCAAGGAGCACGACATCCACCCAATCCGAAGATCGGTCTTGCTAAATGGGGGTTTTCAAAGAAGAATCATTTTAACAAAGAAACAAGGAAAATATCCATTTAATTATATTAAACGGAATGTCAGATCGATTGCTTCGAGTTCGTGTCCATGATTTGGAGAGGCTCTAGGCCGATCCTAGATTCGATGTGCTATACCACTCTAACAATCAATTAGAAATAAGTAAAAAAAATGAAGGAAGATTACCTTCGGGTTTTGAGAAGTGACTCGGACAGAGCTTCGCCTCAATCCTAGACTTGAATCTCGGTGTTCGTTGACCAACAAGGCTGATAAACGAACTTTAGGTGTTTTAGGGAGTGATTTGTAGGAATCTTTCAGGGAGAGAAACCAATAAAGGGTGTATTTTCTGGAGTTCAACCGTCCGAAATACTAAAAGTCACCAAGTATTTATAGGGATTTTAGGAGACCAAGGTGGATTGGGATTCCTCCCAAGGAAGCTTCCAGAATTCTAAGATCAGTCGAAATTCGGATTTGATAAGATTTATCAAGAAAAGAGGTTGAAATCGATAAGGGAACTGATTCTGCACATCTTGCAGAAGGCTAGTCTCGCGCTAGACATGCCATGTCTCACACGGGACAAGGATGATCAAAGAAAATTATGTCATACCCTCGTTATCTCGTATGCAGTTTAGTCCAAACTAACGACCGTTAGTCAAAACTTAACGAAACACGACGAAATGGTGGATTTCTACTCCAAAACAAAAGGCGAGACTTAGAGTGGTATAACTCTGCCACGATAGGTTCAGAATGGGGTGTCTACACCAGGCATCCTGTCGCAACTCATTGATGGTTTCCATACCAAAGAGCGAATTGAAAGCTTCTCGAACTTTAACCCAAGTTAGAGGGTGTGACTGAGACCCGTTACAGAAGGATAAAAAAGAAAGACATCGTCCTCCTCGTCATCACTTTCACACAAAGATCGGAGCTCCTTTAAGGACAACATACAAACTGCTTCCTTCATCAGGGCCACACATTCCTTATAGTTGAGCATCTCATCACCAATATCCACTACGATTAACATGTCAAGATTTCAAGCGGAGGATTAACTTCAATGACATTTACAAAATTTGAACTCTTAGGGCGCTCGATCTCCCTTCTTCAATCAAAACTTGAACCATATTTTGTAAGGTCTCATCCAAATCCTTCTAAGTTAAACTCAATGACATTCATAAAGCCCGAATCACCCAACTCAATCATATTCAAATTCACATTGTTAGGGAAAGGATTGTTCGTTTTATTGGTACCGACGGGGCGCTCAAGCTTGCCTTCTTCAACTAGCCCTTATACTACTTGTTTCAAGACTTTGCAATTGTCGATCGTGTGGCCGTGATAGTTGTCGAAAGCACAATGCTTGGTAACGTCGAGAGGCGCATTTTAATTTCTTGACTTGAAGTTCTCAAGAGGTTTGAGGAGACCTCACTTCATTGGACCTTTGAACACCTCACTCATGGGCATCTCAAAATCATCTTGGTGCTGATATCGCTGCCTTAGAGGGAAATTATTTCCGACGCTCCTTGGTTAGAACCCTGACCATTCATTTGGTTTACATTATGAATGTAACTTATCAAACGCATGGTGTCTTTCCCCTTTTCTTGAGTTTGCGGGTGCATTCGATGAATAAGCTCGATAACGATGAGAGCTACTCGACCCTACAGCTCCACCTTGCGCATGCATCGAATTTTCAATTTTTTTTCTCATCGTTCACCATCACACGCAAATTGGGGTAAAAGTGGTGACCGATTGCCGCTTTCATTGGGGTTTCAAACATGATTGGAAAATCTCCAACTGTTCTTCTGTTAGGGGAGTCATAATTTCACTAAGCTTGCAATTCCACCTTCTGTATAATTCACCCATCGGCTCATCGCTATGTTGCAAGGTACTTTGTAAGTCATGGTAGTTCGTCTCCACTTTGCTATAATCAATCACCAAAGTTAAGGAATTGTTTGTGGTCGAGAAAAGTACCTTTTTCGTCCCTAAAGTACTTTAAGTTTTACCTTTTCGTCCGTAAACAATTTTTTTTACCTTTTCATCCTTGACCTATCATTTTAAGAATTATGTAGTCCCTCCAGTTAACGGGCGTTAAATAATCCGTTAACTCCACTTGAGCTGGCGCCAAGTTGTCACCTTTTGTCCTACGTGGAGCTTACTTAGCAATTAAAACAATGATGGAAAGTTTTGAATAAATAAGGGAGGAAAGTGTAAATTTTGAAATAATTATTTAAATTAAATAATAAATGATATTATATCTTCCACTAATTTTATTTTAAGCACTCTCACTAATTTATTTGTATATTATTTCACTAATTTATTTTGTATATTATTTTATGACAACGTACCATTGATTGATTGGGTTAATAAACAAAATATAGTTAATTTGTAATTCATTCAATTTTTTAAATTTTTAATTTCCTTATATTTCTTGAACACAATTAAACAACCATTACTACCAACACACCCACCATACAGCCGCCGCCGCCACCGCCACTACCACACAAACATCATCGACCACCGCTATCAACACCAAATCAAACAAACCACCGTCATATTCAACAACAAACACTACCATTCAGCTCATTTCACTTACTAATCAACTAAATTCAAGAAAAACCCTTTTCTAAGAATTAAATTTCTCTCTATCCGTCCCAGAATCCAACCAAAACGAGCAAAATCGAAAAAAAAAACCCGTAAATAAGCTGCAATTCAAATAATCAATACTCTCCTTCTCTGTTCAAGCAAAAAAATAGGTCAACCCTGAATGCTGAAGCATCTCAAATCAATTCCTGTTCCAAAAAAAAATGAATTTTCTCATCAATAAACATAAGAAAGAAGCATATTTTCCAATATAGGGCACAAAATTGACCAAATTTAAAGAACGTTCTTGCAAATTTGAAAAAGTCAAACATTCAAACCCAGGAAAAAAGAACAAAATAGTCAACAATGGAAGCTATGAAATATGGACTGTTAAAACACAAATCTTGGCTTAGAAGAATCAGGTCAATTCATGAACAAAAACATGAAACCCAATTAAAGAAAATATAACAATTAAAGAAAATACAACAATTATTGAGAAAAAAAAATCACAAAAATCATATGTAACGAACCCATGCCTCCTCCTTCTCAGACAACATCACCAAAATCCAAGATCTGAGTTTGGATCGAACCCATGCCTCAACGTTCATCTTCAAATCGCGATCCCAAGTCTGCCATTTGTCTTCGTCTTCTTCAAAATACTAGATCTGGAAATGGAGGTCTCCACCGGCCACGAAATCGGGTCGCCAGATCTGTAGGAAAAAGGAGGCGCAGACAAGAGGGTGTTGAAGGAGGAGTTCAGTTTGAATCTGGTCGATATCATATGGGGCTTTCTTCGATTTGTAGTGGGTTGAGGATTCCAGGCGGAGATTGGCGGAGAAGGCATAAGTGGCCTTGGCAGGAGAGAGGGACTAATGGGTGTCGGAAAGGAGACGAAATGCGGGAGACGGAGTGATGGAGACGATGTGGAAGCGAGGGAGGACAGCTTGAGATCACGAATCTGGGTTAGGGGAATCGGTGGCGTCGAAGTAATCAGTGGTGACATTGGTAGGAAGGAAGGAAGGAGATGGGTAGGAAAGATGAAGAGAGAGGGGTGGTGTAATTTTTTCTTTTTCTTTTTCTTTATTAATTTTTGTAAGCTAGAATATTATTTAAACCTTTTTCCGTTGGAGATTCACCTTTTTATTTATTTAATTTAAATAATTATTTCAAAATTTACACTTTCCTCCCCTTATGTATTTAAAATTTTTCATCATTGTTTTAATTGCTTAGTAAGCTCCACGTAGGACAAAATGTGACAACTTGGTGCCAGCTCAAGTGGATTTAACGGATTATTAAACGCATGTTAACTAACTGGAAGGACTACATCATCCTTAAAACGATAGGTCAAGGATAAAAAGATAAAAAAAAATTATTTATGGACGAAAAGGTAAAACTTAAAGTACTTTAAGGACGAAAAAAATATTTTTCTCGTTTGTGGTCACACCACTAAACTTCTCTTGCATTTGCTTCATTTGTTCCATCAACCATGCTACATGAGAATGAGGGAAGAGAAGAGTGGAACCGTTTTGTTTAAGGGCTTTATGTTTATATGAAATTTTGATTTAAGCCAAATGTTGTATGTGGACATTTGGAAATATTATGGATTTTCAAAAATGAATGATTTAGGTTGAAGGGGGACATAGTGAAATTAATCCATTTTGAGGTGGGAAGAAATGAAAATTAGAAGCAGGCTAGTTGGAACGGATCGGGGTAGGAGGGCCCAAGATGGCAAAGATAGAAAAGAAAAGGAAATGGGAGAGAAGGAAGGGAATGAGAAAAACATTAATTAGGGTAAAAGACGATGACGACGGAGGAGGAGGAGGGGAAGGATGATCGGAAGAGCAATAGTCCCTTGTCATCGGCATCGCTTCCAAACGGGAATTTCGTTATATTAGCCCTGCCAGTAACCACCACCGTCAACAATCGAACAACATCACCAAAACAACTCCCTGTCAAGGATGTCGAGACTCACAGCAACAAACATCCACCAGATATGGGCCCCCACCAGCCCACTCTCCCAGAGGTTACCCTAACTCTGCTCTATTCAATTTCACTATCCCTTTTAATTGCAACTTGATTAAAGATTATGTCGCTTCACTTGTTTATTTATTTGCACTAGAATTCTACTTTGTAACTTTTATCGTCAATTCCATTTCCCCCAATTCCCATGGCCATCCCCCCCCCCCTCCCCCCCTTCCGGGACTCATTTGAGCTATATGGCCACTACATACTACTGTCGCCAACATGGGTGTTTCGGTTTCTCCATATCCAACCATTGTTGAGGGTTTAAAAATGTTGGACTCTTGAAGTAGCGAAGGGGACGTGTACTCTGGGAAAAATGTTGGGTGGGGTTAATCTTGGGTAATTGCTGTGAAGAGAGGGTGGGGAAGAGGGATCAGTGGGTGGGGGAGGTCGTGGTGGTGTGCGTCAGAGGGGGCACGAGGGTGATATGTCATTCATGGTAAAGAAAAGGATTTGAAGAACAAGAATGAAGGGCTGCCATGGGAGAGGAAGTGGGGGAAAGGTTTGGGAAGAAGAGGTAGTTTATTTTTATAAACATCAATTCTTTTTTTTTTATTTCTTGCAGGGGAGTGTGCTTAGTAGTATTGAGGTGTGTATAACAACACTCTTAGTTTTTTCAAGACAAACCCAAAATAATAATAAAAAAGACTATCTTTACTTTTATGCATAGAAAAGGGAACTCTTTGACCAGTGTGGAGGGACCATGGAGTATGAGGTTCTTTTCACTTGGTAAAGCTAACTTTTGATGAATATCTGATATAATTTATTTGCTTTCTCAACCTATAAAAATTTGCACTTCAATCTTGATTGTAATTATCCATTAAGATTGTAATGATTGTAATATTTTCCTCTAAATTAAAGTACAAAGTTGTTAGTTGATTGCTGTACGTACCTAATGAATTTTATTGTTTCCTTAGTACTCGCAACCAATCAATCAAGGTTGTGACAAGACGCGTAAGTCGAGCAACAAGCAAAAAGGAAAAGCAGGGAGCAAAAATTGTCGAGCCCTTTGAAGAGAATGTAGCAGTTAAGTCTATGGCTCCTTGTTCTCTTGACACCAACAATCAAAACAACAACAAGGAAAAGAAGGGAAAGCGCTCCAATATCATTACAGTTGCTCATAATTTGCAGCAAAGAGTGCAAGATGAAGCAATTGTGGGCCAACCAGGGAGAAATGTTAATGATCTGCTACAAACCAAGAGTGATGAGGTTATTACACCCAACAAACCAGATCTTGATGATCTCTTTTCCAAGTTTGAATATAAGGGCAGTGGCTATCTAAGTAGGAGGCAGGACAAAGGCAAAAAGTATGTTTCTACATGCTCCCGTGGGATTTCATTGGAAGTTACGTTATCTAATTTAAAAAGAAAGAAGAGGGTCTATCCTGTTACGAACGGTGAGAAACAGAGTTTTGAGGGAGCTAACAGCGCTGCAAATGACACTAGTTGTTTGTCGCACAATCCTGAAAACGTGAAACAGGGGTGTGAAACTGAGAGATATACTGAAAATGTTCTCTCCACGAAGATAGGAAAGGATGTAAAAAATCAAGAGAAAGCACGTTCTGAAACCGGTGCTGTTTCCCCTAGTTTCATGAAGTCAGCTGGAGAAAAAATAGAGATAAGTGAGGAGAAGGCCCTGAAACATGGGAAGAATATCTCTTCCAAGGAGGGCTATTCCAGTGAAGCAAGCCTTGCAACAAAGGATGATACTTGTTTGCCATCCACATGTGAGAGCTTAAATGCAGAAAAGGGGCATCAAATCGACATCACGACGGTCAAGGCTTCTTCCAAAAAGGAGAATAAAGGATGAAAATCGTCAAAAGACATTGCAAGTTGAATTTTCTGTCGTTTCTCCTCATTTCACAAAGTCAGCAGATGAAGAAATAGACATAGGCGAGGAGGAGCCCCTGAAAATGGGGAATCTTATCAATCCGGTTGTAATTGACAAGGGGAAATACACCAAGAAAGCTGGCATGTCTGTAACTGAGGTCATTTGTATTCCAAAATTTTGTGACACTATGAAATATGAAAAGGAGGATGGGAGTCGGATAGTGTCTGAGAGAGTCTCTTCCAAGAGGAGAAGAACAGATGCAAAAAGCCAAAAGAAAGTAGATGCAGTACTTCGTGTTGTTTCCCTACTTTATCAATTCACCAAGGGAAGAAATAGAGGCAAGTATGGAGACACCCCCAATAAATCGGAAGCGAATGAATTCGGTTATAAATAATATGGAAACGAAAAGAGCCAAATTAGCTACAAAAGAGGGGGGTCAGAACTTGAAAAGTCAAAAGGAGCAAGAGGTTGAGATAGAAACTAAAAAGACTTCTTCCAAGAGAAGCAAAAACAATGAGAAAGCTCAAAAGATACCACAAACTAAACTTAAAGTTGTTTCTCCATACTTCGTGAAGTCAGATGAGGAACAAAGAGAGATAGGTGAGAAGAAGCCCCTAAAAAGCGTCATGTCAAGGAAGCTACTTGCGAGAAACTGCTCCAAAGAGGTGAAGGTATCACCATACTTCAAAAATGCAACTTCAGGAAAGGAGAATGCTGTTGGAGACTCAGGGGAAGAACCGATGGAGTCCACTGTACAAAAGAAACGGGTTAAGCCGGTTCTCTCTCGTGAAGAGAAGAGGGCTGAGGCATATCGTAGGAGATCTCCTGATAACAAGTGGAAGCCACCCCGATCCGATCATCATCTCCTTCAGGAGGATCATGCCTATGATCCGTGGAGGGTATTGGTTATATGTATGCTTCTTAATTGCACAACTGGTGTGCAGGTATGTTCTTGTTGTTTTCTTGTTCCCTTAAGCTTCTTGAATGAGAGAAATCATGTCTAGTATGCGTGTCAAATTAGCGCCTCATTAGCAATCTTGTATTTGATTTTCATATGGTGAACCAGGTTAATCGTCATTTTAATGCTTAACCTGGAGTATGAAGGATGACCCAGACGAAGCTGATATATATCGACATATAGTATATATGCGTGATTGTAACACTCCCTTGTCCGTAGATAGTGCTTTATGGAAGATGCCTATAAGCTCTTCAATGAAATAGGATACTGGATTCTCTTAACCTGTAGACATATACACCTGTTGTGCTGTTTAACAAGATAAGATATGCTCGCATATAAACTTAATATGAAAATGTCGTCATTCATGCATACATCTGTTTGCAATTCATTTATCTGCCTTTCTTGTATTTTTTTCTGCATAGCTCTAATTGAGTGGGCAATGATTCACGCGTTCTTCCTTGATTAAGATTGGTTGGTTGGAGTAGATCCCCATCTTTGTCATTCTGGATTGAGAGGAATGCTATGTTGTTCAAGGATAGTCAGGACTTCGATGCAAGCACCAGGACACTAATTCTTTCGAGTTCAGATCCATGGAATTATTTGCTGTATATGTGGGTTTTGCTGAGTAGGATCAAGTAGGATTCAAAAATAGGGAATGGGTGCTTGGACGTAAAGCAGCGCTTTTGTTGGTACTGTTATCACTTGGAAGCATGAGCTTAGAAAATCAATTGGGTTGGACAAAGAGGGAGGGGATATCCAACATTTGCTTGTAATAGGATGTTGACTCCTGGAAAACAGAATTATTATGGTAACATGTAGTACATCTCTTGTCAGCCTGGTTTTGAGATAGGTGCCTGACCTTCCATTCTCTATTGTTAGTACTCCATCCATCATCAAGAGCGAATTTGAATATTTATTGGTCATTCTAGGCCTGGCAATTGGGTTGGGTTGAGGCGAGTTCAGACGAGTAACAGGTTGAAATGGGTAACTGGTTGACACGAGTACAACTCGTCAACATGTTTTTAACATACGGGTTAAATGAGGTGGGTTGGAACGGGTCAACTCTGGCTTTATTTTTCCCTTGTTGTTGTGTGCGCGTGTATGCCTGGTGTTTGATTTCAGCAAAACATTGTGAGGTTAAACAATTTATTTTTAGATTACTGCAAGCACAGAAACAATACTAGTGTTGAAATTATTTATCTACACTTCCTTGTCCCTGTAACATACTCCCTCCATCCAAGAGCAAATTTGAAAATCTTTTAGACATTCATTTGGGATGAAAGGAGTATAATGTAATTTCAAACCACATAAAATGAAAATTCATTTTTGATAATACACGGTATAAATGTGCAATTAATATTTAATTTCCTGTGAGAGAATATTATAAAATAATAACATGTGTTATTATAATATTTTTCGTCTTATATAATAACGGTTGCAATTGACATGTCAAGTTTTTTTATAAAATGTGTTCTACTTATTTTTACATATTCTATATTCTCTCCGTCCTACTCTAAATAGAATTTTATTGGAATGGCACGGGAATTAAGGAAAAATATTTGTGGAGTAGGTGTTGTGAGTATGAAAAGTGGGGTAAGAGAGAGAAAGTGGAGTATGAAATAGTAAGTGAAAAGTTGTTGTGATTGTGAAAGTGGGGTAGTAATAACCAGGCTAGCCTACCCTTTTCCTGTCTTAGCAGCATGAAGACTTCGTTGTTTTCTACTTCAGCTATGTAATCAAAATCCAGAGAGGAAAGAATCAGATAGAAAATGTTGTAACAAAAATAATAATTTAATTAATACGGAGTAGTTTAAAATAATACTTCTAATAATAATAATAATTTCATTTAGTTAATTTATTGTTATTATTATTACTTAGATGTTGTAATATTATTATTGTTATCAGCTGTGAGACATTCATATTCAGTATTAATATTAGTCCCTGAAATTGCAAATTTTGAAATTAGGGAGGATTAAACTTCTTGTTTTGAATGAAAAATAAAAAAGAATGGGAATATTGAATATATATATGTGTGTATATGTTTATAATATTAGTTATTTACTCATTGATTTCAATCTTGACTATGTTGAGTCCTCAACATTTGTTTACAAGTTAGTATTTCTAGGTTAGCTTTAAAGTGATTTTATTGCTATGCATGTCAACATTCTTGACCCTTTCTTGCTTTCATCATCTTGGACACATTCATGGCCTTGCATCTTCAGACAAATTAAATTGTAGTTAGGGATACTTCTTCTGCTTATTATGCCCATTAAGTCTAGTTGGCAAGTACAGGTACATAAAATTCAAGACCTGATACGGGGGTTCACCAATTGACTTGTTAACACAGGATGAGCGATGACTCTGGTAGGGACTGGGTCCTACAGGTTTAGCCTGCATAATGTTTTAAGTACACCGTATATCATCAATAACTTTTTGGTTCATGCATTGTTTTGTTTTCCTATGACAAAAAAAAAAAAAAAGCAGATATGGTTGGGGGGACTGGCCTTCACTTGCATGGAGATGAAGGCGGAAGCGATTAGAAAGTTCAAAGAATTAAGAAAGATGAGAAGCAAGTAGTCATGAGAGAAGAAGCCCACACAAATTGCTTAAAGCCCAACGCACTTAAGTAATCAGCTATAAATAAATTTTAAGCTGTACTTACTATTTATAGGCTAACTACTTTCCCAACCATACTGCGACTAGGCTAGAATTGCACTATTATGAATTAAACTAGGAATACCTGGAATACACTTATTATGAAATAATTAAATACATACAACTAATAAATCAGAAAAATAATAATTAATAATAGCCTATCAATTCTAAAATACCAAGTACCATTGGCCAAATGGTTTTGATGATTAACTTAGCTAACCGTTTGACCTTTACATGCTCTTGTAGTTGCAGGTGTAATCTACTGACAGAATCATATTTAATTTGTTTTAGGTTAAAAGGGTTTTACCAGACTTTTTTGCTTTATGTCCAAATGCAAAGACTACTACAGAGGTCAAGACACATAAGATCTCAAAGATAACTAGAAGTCTAGGCATGTATGGCAAGAGGGCGGAGGCGATTAAACGATTATCTCATGAATATTTGGACGAGAACTGGACGCATGTCACTGAATTATTTGGCGTTGGAAAGTGAGTTTGATTCCCTTGATCCCCAAAATTGTTTTATTTTGTTGTTTTGAAGACTAATGTAAATATGTATTACGATGGATGGATGGCCAGGTATGGAGCAGATGCATATGCAATCTTTTGTACCGGGAATTGGGAACGTGTGGAGCCTGCTGATCACATGCTAAATAGGTACTGGGAATTCCTTTGCAATCTTTATGGACCACCCTCTATTGGGTAGTGCAAAATAAAAAAAAAATTATGTGCATAGCTGTTGGGGAGGCAAATTGCAATGTACTGTACTGTACCCCTTGTTTTGTTTTGTTTTTGTTTTGTGTTTGGTTCTACGCACTTGGGCCGGCCATTGATCAATTTTTGGCAGTTGGATTTCTCAAGGGATAAGGAAGGAATGGAGAAAGAATTATTAATGGAACAAAATGATGAACATTCTGGCAGACCCTCTTACTTTTCACCTGATTTCATTTTAGCCCTATATCTCATCTGAGTTGTATACTTAATAGTATATTTTACACGCTTTCACTTAGGGTAACATTCGTCTCCATGAGGTTTATTCTACGTGTCATGTGGCACATAACCTTCCAAATTTTTTAATTTGTGTGAGCCAAAAAATTTAATGTCACCATTCATATTATTTAATACGCAAAACTTTTTTCTCGCTATTAAATTAATAAGGTCTTCCCGGAAAATATACCATAAACTATTATTTAGAGTTTATTAACTTGCTAATTTTTGAAGAATCTATAGTATAAATCACACCTCCACTATTTACAGTACAATGAACAGTTTCAATGGTCAAATTTCTCATTTTGCCCTCACTAAGTTGTCCCTTTCCCATTTTGCCCTTAATTTTTTTTTTTAAAAAAATTAAAAAAAAAAAAACGTGTCCTCGGACACGGGCTTAATTAAAAAAAAAAAAAACGTGTCCTTTGACACGGGCTTTTACTAGTATTTGATATTTTTAGGTATCAATAAACTTTATTCAATTCTAGAATCATGAAATAGAGCTTGTTCTTAGAGCTTGAAAAAAATAGAAAGTTGAGTATATCGAAATTTTTTCAAAAGAAACTAATGTACATTGTATTTCGGCTAAAATTATGAAAATTTCATTCCCAAATTGCTTCAAAACAGTGTAATCGTAGTCATTTACACGTTCAGCAATAGGAGTCTGAGTCGAAATTGAACTTCCTTTGTCTTTCGTGAGAAATTTATCAACAATAATAATTTTGATGGAGCCTCTAAAAATTGTACAGAGAGGGAGAAAACAAGAATTGGGACGAGGGAGAAAACAAGAAATGGGACCGAGGACTATGAGGAAAAAGACTTTTTCAAACTTGAACTATGAGGAAAAAGACTTTTTCAAATTTGATTAACATTATCGTCTTCAAAAGTAACTTTTATCTTTATATTGAAACTTGTTTCATTTTATTATGATATAATAAGGTCTAAGGAGACACACTTAACACTAATAATATCGGAAAATTTAGTATTTTTGTTAAGTTATGATAAAAACTCTTCTGATTCAAAATAACTGTAATTTTTTTTAATCAAAATTTTAGTCTAAAATATTGCCGTTTTAACTTAAAAGCATTTAAATGTCATTTTTTTATAATTACATTAGAACTTCCTTTATTTAATTGATTGTTTTATTGTGAAACAATTAACGTAAAAAATAATATAGGAGATAGATACACTTAATAAAGAATTAAAAATACTATGGAAAAAAACTTTTTTTTGAAAGTCAGTGTGGGCCACGTCTTAACGTGGCACCGCCTCTGCATGCATAAGGCTATGTACAATAGAGGGTTGAATTAGGGAGTTGAGAGGGAGTTAGTTAGTTGAGAGTGTTTAATAGGGTAGTTGAGAGGGGGTAGTTGAAGGGAAGGGTTGAAATTGTTCAATTCGGTTGAAAGAGGGAGTTGTGGGACACGTGGCGCAGAGGGATTGGTCCGTGAAGAGGATGGCGCGTGAAGGGTTTTTTTTTTTTTTTGGCTGGAACATCCACGTGGCGCAAAATGATTGGTCCGTACTTTATTATTTTTTCACCCAATTATTTAAACTCAATTATCTCATAATAAATGATTTAAAAAAAAAAATAATTCACCAAAATTCATCATTTTTTTTCCCTACAAATTGATATAAGTTTCATTTGATTTGGACACAAAAAAAAACACTCATTTTTCAATTTGAGTTGAATTATCACCTAGTTAATTAATTTTTTAAAAAATTTTTTTTTTCACCAAAATTAACCATTTTTTTCCCCTACAAATTGATATAAGTTTCATTTGATTTGAACACAAAAAAAACACTCAAAATAGTGGGGTATAGAATGATGAGTTGGGAGGAGTTGAATTTTAAACTAAACTAGCTTATTGTGGGGGTGTAGTTGAGAAAGTAGTTGAATGATTAAGTGGATGGAGAGAGAAGATGAGGTGTCGTGATATTAGGGTATTTGAATATTTTTTGGTGGTTGGATTATTGGACTTGGTCTAAGCTCCACCAACCGATTTTGTATAAACCGAGGTTCATTGTCCGACAGTTTTTTTTTTTAAAATAGTATTTCACTTATACCAAAATAAATTTTCATTTTCTATTTATTTTTCAAATGAATGCCAATTTGAAGAAAAACTTTTCCTATAAAGCTTATGAAAGAGGTTTATTGTTGGGGGAAAAAAGTTGTTACAGGCTTATAAAAATGAGTGTATAAAATAATGATATGGCAGTAGAATAAACCCATTAATGGGTTTACGAGTAATGATACTCTTAAAAACCTTTCTGTCAAATACTTAGTGCTCGTTTGTTAGCGAAGGCAGTGTATAAGCAGTATTCTTATTATAACGGGTATTATTAGTCACCGGACTAAAAAGACGGGTCTTAATAATCCAACAAAAAAAACATTAATATTATGTGAACGGAATAAAAGTGACGGGCTAGGCCCAACGATCAAAGCCCAATTATTCAAGTATTATTGCCACCACTTTCTTAGTGGGTCGGCCCAACTATTATAAGGCTCGAGGTCCAGCGGCAAAGATCAGTCGACCTAGCTCATTGTCCGACCTCCATGGTCCCGACCTAGCTTTGTCCGACATACGATCCATGTCTTATTCAAATATTATGCGACAATGTCAATCAGTCAGGCCGACCTATGGTCCATGCATGTGACCTCGACCTACCAAAAATACGTCGACCTACAGAGTTACAACACGCCTGTAATTCTTTCCATAACAAAAGTCCTACAAATCAGGAGTTATATATGGACACGATCTCTTATACAAATCTGATGCATGATTCTAGGGATTTCATACAATCCTACTATAATTATACCTCTTATCAAGGCCTATAAATACTTCACATCTTCAACGGTTTTGAGGTAATTGTTATTTGTAATCTGAATACATTGTTCATTATAATATTTCAGCTCTCGTATCACCATACTTACTCTCACGCCCGAGGGTCTTCGCCGGAGACCATTCCGGCTAGTCGTGGGTTCTGTTTTCAGGTCAAAAGCTAGGTGATCAATCTTGCAGCTTGACGGAAATTGATAACGGCACGATTCCTGCAACATCAGTTTGGTTTCATTGTCGAGAATCGTAAGCTTTTTGACCTCGAATTTTAATCAGAGAGTAATATGGCTCAAGACGGACAGGCTGCATCATCTTCCAGTGATCCAACGCTCAGTAGGACGGTAAGAAACATTGAGGCAGTTACTGGAAACAGAACTACTGACCTTCCTCCTCCTCTCCAGGGCAATCCACCTAGGAGGGTTACTCATTCCAACAGTGTGGCTGATGGTAGAGGCTTGCCAGATAACCGAAGGGAGAAGAGGCCAATGGCCGAGCTTGAGCCGCCACCACCTCCAAAACGCCTACTGGTAGGTCGAACTGTTGCAGGTGACAATCCAGGTCCCTCAACTAATCGGCCCGGTAGGAAGGAGATGCTCTTGAACGAGCTAGAATTTTGCAAGAATTGCCGGAGATGCCGAGACTCTCCAAATCGAGAATGATAGGAGATCACATAGAGCTCCCTCCCAAGTCTCTCACAAAGCTTGACCTAGTGAGAATGGTAGACCGAATGGGAGTGCTATGCAGAATGGCGAGCAACAGATGGTTGAACGATCCATTCGTACACACATACCCGTTCCCAATGACGATCTAAGGAATCAGCTCAACCAAAATAGGGAGTAGGAGGCGGAGTCGGAATTAAGGCGACAGAGGGAAGCTGAAAGGAACATACGTAGGTCGCCTGCCAGAACGGAGAGGTCGCATTCCCATCGTGAAAGAAATGGGCGCAGGTCGCCTATCAGAGCGGAGAGGTCGCAATCCCACCGAGATAGAAATGGGCGAAGGTCGCTAGTCGGGATCGCTTAGGTCGCCCGTGAGACCGGTTAGGTCGCACTCCTACGAGAGATAGACGAGATAGAGAACTAACTCCTCCTAGAAGTGAAAGGCATAGGGCCTACTCTAGGGGGAGCCCCATCAGGAAGAAAGGCAGAGATCCAACGACATCTCGTACCAGAGAAACGACAACCCAGATGCTCGGGAGTTGTTGAATTTGAAAAGAAGGTTAGAGAAAATGGAGGCCGACAAGAAAGAGGATAATGGAAAGGGCGAACGGAATGACCATACTCTTCGACCCTTGTCCAGAGAATTGCTCGAGCGACGACCTTCTGTGGGCTTCAAGCTGCCCACTCTTAACAAATACTCAGGTGCGACCAACGCCCTGAACCATATGCAATATTTGGAGGCCACCATGTGTTTGGTCTCTTTCGAGGATGATGTGATGTGCAAGGCACTAACCAGCACCCTCATAGGGGCAGCACTGACTTGGTTTCGTGGATTGACGCCGAGCTGTATTACTTCATGGGCGTACATGAGGAGGAAATTTCTAGATCGTTTCTCGACAGCTGGGGCCAGAAAGAAGACGGTCATTGACTTGAACTACCTAACGCAGGGCAAGACCGAGAGCTCCATGAGCTACTTCACCAAGTTCAAGGAAATGGTCGACCAGATCGAGGAGGACCTAACAGACAGGGAGGTAATAAACTGCTTTAGGAATGGGGTGTCCTTTCCTGATCTAGACTACGAGCTGTAGGTCAGGAAGGTAAACATCAGGGAGGAACTGTTTGAGAGGGCCTATGATGTGTCCATGGCTGAGGAAAGAAAAGAAAAGAAGAAGGAAAAGGGCTCGAAGCAGTCAGATGCTGGTGAATCCAACAAATGGGACCAGTCAAAGAATGGTAGCAACAACAAGAACGGGAAAAATAGAACAAGGGGGACTGAGAGAGTGCCCGAGAATTTCACCCCGTTGACCGTTAGTCGAACAGAAATCATGAATACTGTCGACCTAGGCCCACCTGCCCCGATGAACCCAGGAAATAAGTTCATAAGGGACAACAGCAAGTATTGTGATTACCACAAGGATACGGGTCATACTACAGAGGAGTGCTTTAGTTTGAAACTTATCATTCAGAAATGGGTCGACAGTGGAAAGCTGGATAGGTATGTGAAGGGAGCTCGACCTAGCAGAGGCGAACGAACTGAAGAGGATGTAGTTCAACCAAGGCAACTTCGGTTAGATTTGGGAGTTATCACTGAACAGTCTATGAAGAAGCACTAAGATTCAAGTTTGAAGCTTCTAACAACCAGGCCGAATATGAAGCTTTGGTTGCAACTATCGAGTATGCAAAATGTTTTGGGGCGACCAAGATAGTGGCCTACTGTGATTCTCAGTTGATCGTAAATCAAGTCAGAGGGGAGTATGAGGTGCTAAATCCTACCCTGTTCAAGTACTGCGACCTAGTGAAGGAGTTAGTCAAGGACTTGGAATTCTGGGAAATATAACGGTTAGGTCGAGATGATAACGAGTTGGCCGACTTACTCTCAAATATGGCCACATCAGACGAGCAGCATGGGGAACCTATCTCTTACCTTGAACATCCTGCTTATGAGAGGGTTCAGATCAATGCCTGGAGGACACCACTAGAGAATGGATTTACACGAAGTGCTGGATCAAAGAAATACGGGCCTACATAGAAAATGGCGAGCTACCTGATGACGAAAAAGCAGCTCGAGCTATCAAGAAAAAAGCCCCGAGATATGTTATTCATGGGGACACATTATTCAGAATGTCATTCACTAAACCGCTGCTGAGGTGCGTTCACCCTCAGGAGGTTACTCAACTGATGCACGAGGTACATAGTGGAGTTTGTGATGGACACCCGGGGGACAGAACTTTAGCCGACAAGCTAATCACATTGGGTTATTATTGACCTCACATGAGAGCGGATGCTCAAGACTTTTTTCAGTAGTGTGACCAGTGTCAAAGATTTGCCGACCTACCCAGACTGCCTACAACTAAACAAACTCCAGTGGTCGCAACTTGGCCTTTCGATATGTGGGGTGTCGATTTGATCGGTCCCTTTCCGCCCGCCCGAGGAAATTGTAAGTATGTGATTGTCGCCATTGATTACTTTACCAAGAGGGTCGAGGCCAAGCCGTTAGCCAGGATTACAGAGGAAAATGCCATCAATTTTATTCATGATTTCATATGGTGCCATTTTGGGATTCCGCGAGCTATAGTGTCGGACAACGGGCTACAGTTTTCCACAACCTTCGAAAAAGAAATGAACAGAGTAGGCGTCAAACATTGGAAGTCGTCGGTCGCCAATCCTCAAGGCAAAGGGCATGCTAAAGCAGCGAACAAACTGGTCTTATCAGCACTTAAGATGGGTTTGGTTGGTCGACGTAGCAAATGGTTGGATGAACTACCTATTGCTCTCTGGGCAGTCCGCACAACCACTCGGGGGCCTACGGGAGAAACCCCATTCGCTCTTGCATATAGATCAGAGGCCATGGCACCGGCCGAGCTACAGGTTCCCACAGCAAGGGTAGTTTTCTTTAATCAAGAACAGAACGATATTAACAGGTTGATCGACTTGGACTTACTCGACGAGAAGCGGGCTACAGTTCAACTACGGATGGTCAATTACAAGCAGAAAACTAAGAGTTACCATGATAAAAAAGTTAAGAGAAGATCGTTCCAAGTGGGTGATTACGTGCTAAGGAAGATCGAGGTAACTGGAAGGAAAGCTTAGTAGAACAAGTTATCTCCCAACTGGGAAGGTCCCTACGTCGTTACTCGAGTTGTCAAAGAGGGCACCTATATGATTGGTCATCCAGATGGTGAAGAATTGAAGCATCCGTGGCATGCTAGCCACCTTATCAAATACTACTTTTAAGTTTCAGTTTTAGATTCAGTATCAGTTTTAGTTCAAGTTTTAGTTCCAGTTCTAGCTTTCTATTTTTGTGTAATCGTTCTACTACTTCAATAAAGTTGCAGTTCTATTCAACCAAGTTGTGTTTATTGGTGTAGTGCCCTAGGCGTTTAGTTATATTTGAATTATTATCTAAACCACTATGTAATCATCTTTATCATTTATTATAGAGAAAGTATTATTTGGTTCATTATATGTTTTGCATATTTATTATATTGAACTGTGTCCCTATTTGTTGAGAACAACTAGTATAAGTTGGTAATGGATAATCATAGAGAGGATTATATGCATGTGATGCACATTACACTTATGGATACTTGCTAGAGAACAAGTATTGGACATGACCTACCGATAAGATTTATGACATGGTCAATAGTCATATGTGTCATGAATAAATCTAATGATAGTCGTGTTATTGAATCCTTACACCTGAGATTATCATCGTCTTCCACATGACGAAGATTGTGTTTGATATAGTCTTACACTGTCTTTAATCGTATAGCAATAAAGGCTATGTTACCATGATTGGAATCATGTAGGGAAGAATGATAAGTCAAGATGGGATTTGTCCCTCTTATGAAGAGAGATGTTTGCTTGGGCCCCTCGATGAATGATGTTGATGAAATGTGTGGCCGCACTCAAATGATTTGATAGAGATCAAATGCATTTGCATTATCAACATATTCAGAATCGAGAAAGCATTGAACGGAATGAGTTGACATAGACCATGACTCATGTTCAATTGGACATCGTGGACAAAGGGATTGTGACATTGGAACTATAAAGGAATCAAGCTTTGATGTTATATTAATTGGGTGGACATAATGATTTGCTAGAAGTCACTTATGTCTTGTGAGGTCGATGTTTCAACTCACTACCAACATAATATAATTCCTTTTGGGTCACACACAAAAGAACGAATTTGATTCGAGCTAAATCTGGAAATTTTGGGAAAGGGCACGACTCGTGCCCATGGGCACGACTCGTGCCAGTGCAGTTTAAACGACTGCGTTTTGGCGTTTCAAGGAAATTGTTTACTTGGTTGACTTTTGAGGTGGAGCACGACTCGTGACTATTGTCACGACTCGTGACAAATCCCCGCACGAGTACAACCATTGTCACGCCTCGTGACACGACTGGAAAAAGGCTTGGGATCACTCGTGATTGCCAGGCACGACTCGTGACCTGGAGCACGAGTCATGCCCGACGCGGTTTTTGGTCAAAACGCGAATTCCTTGGACGGGAAGGAAAAGGTTTCTTAAGGACTTATAACCTATTTTGACTAGGGGTTATATGTGATATAAAAATAAATCCTATGCAACCAAAAATTCCATCCTAGATCATTGTTTTAAAGATTGTGAAACCTTAGAGATTGATTTTGATTTTGAATCAAAAGGCTTCCCAAAATTATTCCATAATTTAGGCTTTGATTATTGAATATTGATTCAATAATCAAGAGGATCATCTAGCAATCCACAAGAAGGTGTTCTTGGATTCGTTTGCATGTGGATTACCATTAGAGGGTGGTTACGTTATCACCTAAGGCTTGGATCAATTCATCACATTGAAGATCAAGGAGAAGTTTGAAGATCTGATTCGTTGTCAAAATTCAAGGCTTGGATTTTGAAGATCTATTTTGTTAAACTACATCGTATTCGAGTTATGTAATTCTATTTCATGATTTTCTAATCTCTTCATGCTAGACGGATCATAGGGCTAGGGTTTTGATGTTAAAATTTAAATCTTCCGTTGCGTTTGTAACCCCAAAACCCAACAGTGGTATCAGAGCCCTGTCTTGCCATGATTAGGATTGAAATTGCATGCTAGATTTAATTTGATTATTTGCTACCATGCTATATGAAATAGATCTAGATCCTATGTGTTTTGTTTCTATGAAAAACATGTATATGTGATATACCATGATTCATGATTAATGATAAATTAATTAGATTAGTTTATCACATAGGTTATTAATCGTGTAATATGATTAAATTAGATTTATAATTTCTCAAAATTGAATCAAATTGTTTGCATGAAATTTTGTGAAGCCCTATGTTCATGATTATGTTCACATGCGATCTATGTTACAACCATGCGATGCTTGTTAAATGTTGAAAACCTTCTAAATATTTAAGTCTTATGCCATTCCTTGATTAGAACACTTGTAAAATTTATGTTATTTTGATGTAGTTTCAGTCATAGTTGGGTGCATCATTATATCTTAGTCTGTGATCAAGATAAGATTATGGTTGATGTAGTTTTGGCCATAGTCAAGTGCATCGTTCCATGTCTTATATGTTTGAAAAAGGTTTTGACTTAGTTGGTGCTTTCAAATAAGATTTGAAACAAGGCATATATGAGATTTAAAACATGTTTTGGTATATGATATCTATTGAAATCTCATAAAAGATCTAAGAGTCATATAGTGATATGATTGATGTTTCTACCTAAATAGCTTGATTTCGGGTATTAGCTCAGTTAAACCGGAATTAAGTGAAATATGGATCTTAGCCTACTATGATTATATGATACATGTTTGTATTTGAAGGTGTATAATTTAGTGGGAGTATTTATGAAATACATTATTTGCTTTTAGATGATAAATATGTTGATATTGATATATGTTTATATTGTTTGCATATTTTATTGTAGAATGGCTACACACAATAATCAACCCCTGTCACTGCGATCTGTCCTTGAGAAGGACAAGCTTGAGGAGAACGGTACAAACTATTCTGATTGGATCAGAAGCCTCAGAATTGTTCTGAAGCAAGAGAAGAAATTGTACGTTCTCAATGAACCCATTCCACCTCAACCTACTTTAAATGCTCCTAGGGCTGATAGGGATGCACATAAGAAACATAATGATGATTCTATGGATGCCGCATGCCTTATGCAAGCCACTATGGCTAAGGCTCTTCAGAAGGACCTTGAGCACATAGATGCAGCATTTGATCGTGCTGAGCGCTTAAATGAAATGTTCCAAGTGCAAGCAAGAAATGAGAGGTATGATGTGGTTAAGGCCCTAAATGCATGCAAGATGCAAGAGGGGCAATCGGTGGGAGCTCATGTCCTTAATATGAAGGGTTACATTGAGCGTCTCGAAAGGCTTGGAAATCCGATGAGTTTGGAACTCGCCACGGATACGATATTGAATGCATTCCCTAAAAGTTATAGTCATTTTATTATGCACTATCACATGACTGGCATGGATAAGAATCTCTCGAAATTGTATGCGATGCTTAAGACCGCAGAGATGAATATCAAGAAGCCTAAAACCGACACTGTGTTAATGGTTAACAAAGGTAAATGGTTCAAGAAGAATGGCAAAGATAAGGAAAGTGTTGCTAAACCTAAGGCAAAAGTTGTCGAAGCCAAAGAGGCTCCCAAGGCATCTCAAAAAGGATGCGGTTTGCTACCATTGCCAAGAGGTTGGACATTGGAAGCGCAACTGCAAGGCTTACAAGGAAGGCCTAAAGGTGAAGAAGAGCAATGTGATTGCTACTACTTAGGTATCTATATGATAGATATTTTCCTTTCTGTTTCTAGTTCGTGGGTATCAGATACCGGATGTGGATCTCACATTTGTTTAAATGTGCAGGGACTGAGAAATAGGAAGCTGCTCAAACAAGGTGAAGTTGACCTGCGTGTTGGGAATGGAGCAAGAGTTGTTGCATTAGCCGTAGGGACATATGATGTAACTTTACCTAGTCGCTTAGTACTTGTTTTGAAAAATTGTTACTATATTCCGGATTTGAGTAGGAATATTATTTTTGTTTCTTGTTTGGATAATGAGGGATATAATTTTCTTATTGCTAATAAGATATATTTATTTAAATGATATGCTTTATGGTATTGCAAATTCATTTAATGGCCTTTATGTTCTTGATGTTGATGAGAAACAAAATAGTGTTGAAGATGTTTATCATGTGGATAAGAAGTCTAAACCGAATGACGTGAACAACTCGTTCATGTGGCATTGCTGGCTTGGTCATATAAACGAGAAACGCATTTCTAAACTCCACAAAAATGGAATGTTAGACTCACATGATTATGAATCATATGAGATATGCGAATCTTGTTTATTGGGCAAAATGACCAAACCACCCTTCACTAAGAGTAGTGAAAGGCCTAGTGACTTATTGGGCTTAATACATACTAATGTATGCGGACCAATGAGTAGCATTGCTAGGGGAGGATTTCGGTATTTCATTACATTCACCGATGACTTATCTAGATATGGCTATGTCTATCTGATGAAGTCAAAGAGTGAATCGTTTGAGATGTTTAGAACATTTCAAAATGAAGTACAAAATCAACTTGGCAAAACAATTAAAGCACTTCGATCCGATCGTGGTGGTGAGTATTTGAGCCAAGAATTTGACAATCATCTCAAAAACTGTGGAATTGTTTCAGAGTTGACTCCACTCGGAACGCCACAATGGAATGGTGTTTTCGAGAGGAGGAATAGAACCCTATTATATATGGTTAGTTCAATGATGAGTCAAGTAGACCTTCCTATATCCTTTTGGGGACATGCATTAGAGACTGCTGCGTTCACACTGAACAAAGTCCCTACTAAATCGGCTCCTAAAACCCCACATGAGATGTGGCATGGAAGAAAACCTAGTTTGTCTTTCATGAGGATTTGGGGTTGCGAAGCTTATGTGAAGAGACTTGTCTCGGATAAGCTAGAACCTAAATCCGACAAGGTTATTTTCGTTGGTTACCCTAAGGAAACCAAAGGGTATTATTTTTACAACCGCAACGAGAACAAAGTGTTTGTTGCTCGATATGGTGCTTTTCTTGAGAAACAGTTTCTCAATAAAGCATCTAGTGGGAGTAAAATTGATCTTGAAGAAGTTCAAGAACCCGAAAATAACATGGAACCGATAGTAGAGACTGAACCAACTCCACAAGAAGTTGTGGAGAACCGGTTCAAGATCCACAAGTCCATCATAGATCGGATAGTTTACGATTCGTACCCGAGAGATATGAATTCCTCGTGTCGGAAATTAATGAAGTGGAAGTCATTGAGAATGACGAACCTACTTCCTATCAAGAGGCAATGTCCGATCCCAATTCGGATAAATGGTTAGAAGCCATGAAGTCCGAATTGCAATCCATGTCGGATAATCAAGTTTGGAACTTGATTGAGCCACCCGAATGTGTAAAAACCATAGGGCGCAAGTGGATTTTCAAGAAGAAAACTGACATGGATGGGAAGGTGCATACTTATAAAGCTAGGCTTGTAGCAAAGGGATATAGGCAAACTCATGGTGTAGACTATGATGAAACCTTCTCGCCTGTTGCCATGCTTAAGTCTGTTAGAATTTTGATATATTATGACTATGAGATATGGCAAATGGATGTCAAAACCTCTTTACTTAATGGAAAACTTCTAGAGAATGTGTATATGACACAACTCGAAGGTTTTGTAGATCCATAAAATTCTAGTAAGGTGTGCAAGTTGCAAAGATTCATTTATGGATTGAAGCAAGCTTCTAGGAGTTGGAATCTTCGGTTCGATGAGAAAATCAAAGAGTTTGGTTTTATCAAGAACGAAGATGAACCTTGTGTATACATGAAATTCAGTGGGAGCGTTGTGCTAATTCTCTTGTTGTATGTTGATGATATCTTACTCATTGGAAATGACATTCCTGCACTTGAGACTGTCAAGCCTTGGTTAGGGAAGTGTTTCTCAATGAAAGATATGGGCGAAGCAGCTTACATCCTTGGCATCAAGATCTATAGAGATAGATCAAATAGGATGATTGGTTTGAGTCAAAGTACCTACATTGACAAGGTTCTTAGAAGATTCAAGATAGATAATTCTAAGAGAGAAAACTTGCCAATGGGTCATGGTGTTACTCTTAGTAAGACTCAGTGTCCTAAGACAACTGATGAACGAAAGAGGATGAATGATATTCCATAAGCTTCGGCTATTGGTTCTATCATGTACGCTATGATTTGTACTAGACCCGACGTCTCGTATGCTTTGAGCATGACAAGTCGTTACCAATCTGATCCGGATGAGAACCATTGGATGGCAGTCAAGACGATCCTAAAGTACTTACGAAGAACTAAGGATGCGTTCTTGGTATTTGGAGGAATGGAAGAAGATTTTATTGTAAGTGGTTACACAGATGCTAGCTTCCAAACCGACAAAGATGATTTCTGATCGCAGTCGGGATTTGTGTTTATGCTTAACAGAGGTGCGATATGTTGGAAGATTTCCAAGCAAAGTACTATTGCCGATTCTACTACTAAGGCCGAATATATAGCGGCATCTGATGCAGCTAAGGAGGCAGTTTGGATCAAGAAGTTCATTAGTGACTTGGAAGTTGTTTCAAGTATCACTAATCCGGTGGAACTTTATTGTGACAACAATGGTGCCATTGCGCAAGCAAAGGAACCAAGGTCACACCAGAGATCCAAACACATACTTAGACGTTTTCATCTCATTCGAGAGTTCATTGAATGGGGAGACGTTAAGATATGCAAAGTATCAACCAATGATAACATTGGTGATCCTCTTACAAAGCCCCTCGCACAAGCGAAGCATGATGGTCATGTTAGGTCCATGGGTATTAGATACATATTTGGAGCCTAGTGCAAGTGGGAGATTGTTGGTGTAGTGCCCTAGGCGTTTAGTTATATTTGACTTATTATCTAAACCACTATGTAATCATCTTTATCATTTATTATAGAGAAAGTATTATTTGGTTCATTATATGTTTTGCATGTTTATTATATTGAAATTTATCCCTATTTGTTGAGAACAACTAGTATAAGTTGGTAATGGATAATCATGGAGAGGATTATATGCATGTGATGCACATTACACTTATGGATACTTGCTAGAGAACAAGTATTGGACATGACCTACCGATGAGATTTATGACATGGTCAATAGTCATATGTGTCATGAATAAATCTCATGATAGTCGTGTTATTGAATCCTTACACCTGAGATTATCATCGTCTTCCACATGACGAAGATTGTGTTTGATATAGTCTAACACTGTCTTTAATCGGATAGCAATAAAGGCTATGTTAGCATGATTGGAATCATGTAGGGAAGAATGATAAGTCAAGATGGGATTTGTCCCTCTTATGAAGAGAGATGTTTGCTTGGGCCCCTCGATGAATGATGTTGATGAAATGTGTGGCCGCACTCAAATGATTTGATAGAGATCAAATGCATTTGCATTATCAACATATTCAAATTCGAGAAAGCATTGAACGGAATGAGTTGACATAGACCATGACTCATTTTCAATTGGACATCAAGGACAAAGGGATTGTGACATTGGAACTATAAAGGAATCAAGCTTTGATGTTATATTAATTAGGTGGACATAATGATTTGCTAGAAGTCACTTATGTCTTGTGAGGTCGATGTTTCGACTCACTACCAACATAATATAATTCCTTTTGGGTCACACACAAAAGAACGAATTTGATTCGAGCTAAATCTGAAACTTTTTGGGAAAGGGCACGACTCATGCCCATGGGCACGACTCGTGCCAGTGCAGTTTAAATGACTGTGTTTTGGCGTTTCAAGGAAATCGTTGAATTGGTTGACTTTTGAGGTGGAGCACGACTCGTGACTATTGTCATGACTCGTGACAAATCCCCGCATGAGTGCAACCATTGTCACGCCTCGTGACATGACTGGAAAAAGGCTTGGGACCACTCGTGATTGCCAGGCACGACTCGTGACCTGGAGCACGAGTCGTGCCCGACGCGGTTTTTGGTCAAAACGCGAATTCCTTGGACGGGAAGGAAAAGGTTTCTTAAGGACTTATAACCTATTTTGACTAGGGGTTATATGTGATATAAATATAAGTCCTATGCAGCCAAAAATCCCATCCTAGATCATTGTTCTAAAGTTTGTGAAACCTTAGAGATTGATTTTGATTTTGAATCAAAAGGCTTCCCAAAATTATTCCATAATTTAGGCTTTGATTATTGAATATTGATTCAATAATCAAGAGGATCATCTAGCAATCCACAAGAAGGTGTTCATGGATTCGTTCGCGTGTGGATTACCATTAGAGGATGGTTACATTATCACCTAAGGCTTGGATCAATTCATCACATTGAAGATCAAGGAGAAGTTTGAAGATCCGATTCGTTGTCAAAATTCAAGGCTTGGATTTTGAAGATCTATTTTGTTAAACTACATCGCATTCGAGGTATGTAATTCTATTTCATGATTTTCTAATCTCTTCATTCCCAAAACCCAACAGTGTTACGTCTATGCATCGTTCTAACAAACTCGACTCTTAGTTAGTCTCATTCCTTTAACATGTCCGACACCTAAGTCGACCTTATTCTAACAGACTCGACTCTTAGTCAGTCTCGTTCCTTTAACAGGTTCGACACCTAAGTCAACCTCGTTCTAATAGACTCGACTCTTAATCAGTCTCGTTCCTTTAACAGGTCCGATACCTAAGTCGACCTCATTCTAACAGACTCGACTCTTAGTCAGTCTCGTTCCTTTAACAGGTTCGACTCCTAAGACGACCTCGTTCTAACAGTCTCGACTCTTAGTCAGTCTCGTTCCTTTAACAGGTCCGACTCCTAAGTCGACCTCGTTCTAACAGGCTCGACTCTTAGTCAGCCTCATTCCTTTAACAGCTTGGGTCAAATTCATTCTCTATTCAATCTAGTTCGACATACATACAAACAAGGATCTAAACAAGGCGATTCAAGTATGGTCAACTGCGATCAAATAAATAAAAGTCCCCCAAAAGTGGGCCAGGACTTGAGCAAACAAAAATTATTATGAGTTAAACTGCCTCCCAAAAGCTGGGCCAAGGCATAGACTACTTAAAGCAAAAGTAAAATGATTGTTTTGAAACATGTATCATTATATCACCAAATCAGGAAAATGAAAATTCAAACTGCTGGATCGTCCTCAGTTTGGTCGTCGATTTTAGCCTGATCACCGGCAGACTGCTCATGCTCTTGTTCTTGCTGTTATAGATGGTTGAGCTTTCCAGATTCAGAATAAGCATAATTTGGGGTGTCAACATCCAATGCCATCTCATCAGCATCCTCGAGTCCTTAAAGTATGGTATTAATGTTTACTTGCTCAATGTGTGGGGCGACCCAGGGCTCAGTGTCCATTTCGGCATCTTCTTCAGCAAGGGCTGCTAGATCATTATAATTATAAGGGACAAGAGGGTGACCTTGAGGAGCTTCCATATCGTACTGGTCCTCTGAGACCCACTTAGCCAATTGTTCAATTGGTAGGTCAATAGAGGGGTCCACTAGAATACGACGAGCCATGTGGCGTCGTCCTACATCAAAGAAAGACTTAGCCTGCTCAGTAATGAAATTGTGCCATTCATCCCCATCTTTGTAGGCTTCTATCGTAGCCTTGACTGCTGCCTCCAACATGGTCTTGGCCTCTTCTTCCCACTGTAGGTGAGCTGCCTTATGGTCGTTCGTTTGTTGAACCAGCATAGCAGTGCTCTCTTCTAACATCTTGGTCGCCACCTCCAGCTCCTGAACAACCTTCTCCTTGTCTAGATGGGCCGCTGCTAGCTCCTTTTTGGCATCTCCTAGCTTGCCCCAGGCTTCCTCCTTGGCCGTCAAGGCACTATCCTTGACTAGCCTCAGGCCTCGTAAGCAGCATCGAGGTTGGCATACTTTTCCTCCAGCCCAGCATGCTTTTACTCCAGCTTCCCTAGCTCGGCAGACTTATGATCAAACATTGTCATGGCAAGTTTCTCTTTCTCCTCTACTGCCTTCCAGCTGCTCTTGACCAGCTCGACCATAGCAAGAGCATGCAGCAAAATAATAAAGGTAAAGGGTTAGATCGAACAATTGATAATTAGATATGCAAAAAGCTAAAGGATTACCTCGGAGTGAACCATGCCCGACCTAGCACTGAACTCTTCAGCACTCAAGCCTTTCTTAGCATAGTGGGACACTAGATCCTTGTTGGCAGATCGCCTCACCACCACCTGCCCATACTCCAGCTCCAGATATTCCCTGCTGGAGCAATCAATTCCAGTGAGTGGAGAGACCTCACTTAATTTATCCACTCGAGCTTGGATGAGCTCGGCGTACGAAACTTGGATAGTTGTGGGCAGAGGACTGTGGACAGTGGCATCCACCTTTTCAGATCTGGGGTTGGGTTTATATATTTTCTTCTTATTAAGGGGACGGTTGTCTTCATCTTCCTCATCATCTCAGTATCTTCATCAACCAACTTCAACAATTTATGCCGATCTTCGGCCTCTTTCTGACGGTTAGCTCGAGCATTGGCAATCCCACAGCTCCTCTTGCTCTTTTTCACGTTCACCACCCTCACCATATTAGCTTCCTGCTCCGAGGTAATAACTGCACAAGATAGAAAGCACGTGTTAGCTCGAAATGGTGGATACAACAGTTGTCAAATAAAATATGCACGAGCTAAAGGGAGAAACATGCGAGCAAAGAAGTGACGAGCTAAGTAAAAGGCAAGTAAACACTTACCCCCAAAGTGATCCATATTCAGTCTGCAGTAATATGGGTTCCTCTTACACTCATGGCATTGGTTCTCAAATCTAAATCTATCTCCCTCATGAGTGACCCAATCAGGATATCTCCAGCTCCTAACTATGGGGACCAAGGGAGCAACGTCACCACTACCAAGCATAATTCCAGCTTGAATATAGTTATTTTTGGTGGTCCCCAAAATCTCCCAGCTAATGGGGCCCCTCTCAGCTACCTCGACCAATTTCTTATACAAGTCATTGCTCCAGTCTGGCACCCAGTAGTCCTCCTCCTTTATCACATCAGATTCATCATTTGGTAAAGGGAACTCCCAACCTCTCCTACTCTCAACCACTATCACATGGGTATTCCAACCACTAACTTTGCTGGGGAGGTTGATAAAAAGTTTTGGGGCATGAGGTCTAGAAGGAGTGCTAATCCCCATGTTTACCTTATCTAGGGTGATCTTAAAAAACATCCTAAAAACGTGAAGGCATGACTCAAAACCTAAAAATCTATACACCATGGCGAAGCTGTAGACACCCCATTCTGAACCAATAATTCATGATTACACTACTCTTCATCTTGCTTTTATGTTTTGATGAAAGCATATCAGTTTCGTCATGTTTCGTTAAGTTTCTAACTAACCTCGTTAGTTTTGGCCTAACTGACAAAATGGTCATTTGACTAGTTGTCCTACATGGGACATACGTGTCTCGCGCGAGACAAGCCCTCTGCAGGATATGCAGATCCTTTTCCGTTTCAAACTCTTTTCTGGATAAAACCTTATCAATCCGGTCATCCAATCACAGTTGAGTTCTGGAACCTTCCTTGAGTCTCCTAATCTTGGTGACCAAGTCATTCATCCACCTCTTAAACCCCCTATAAATACTTGATGGCTTCCAGTATTTCCAGGTCCCCGATCCCCGGTTGAAAACACACAACACACACAATTTGTTGGTTTCTTTCCACGAAAGACTCCTTAAAATCACTCACAAACAACTCCTAAATTCGTCCATCAACCACGTTGATTGACGAACATCAAGGCTCAAGCCTAGAATCAAGGCGAAGCTCTGCCCAAATCATTTCTCGACCGAGAAGACATCTTAGAACCACGTTCTAAATCAAAAACTCCCTAAACACAAGGTAAACTCCTTTTACTTTCTTCTTCTCAACCCCTCTCTATTGGCTTTTAGAGTAGTATAATCCCATAAAAAAGATTAGCCTAGAGTTCCTTCAATCCATGGAGGCGATCTCGAAGCGTACAATCCGATATTCCTAATTAAGAAATTAATTAGGGTTTGTTTATTCTTCTTTAAAGATTGATAATACTCAATTGGCAAGACCGATCTCCGGATTGGGTGGAATTGGTGCTCCTCGACCTTCCCATTCCATAACTTAACCCCTGAACCCTCAAATCTCTTTAATTATCAAAAGGTTTTTCTTATTGTTTTTCTAAATAAATAATAAGTGGCGACTCTGTTATTCAATAAAAATATCAACGCTACAGTTTTGGCGACTCCGCTGGGGACAATCAATTAAGAGAGTTAGACTTGCGCACAATTGAGTTTTATCAATCTTTTTATTTTTCTGCAAAAATTTGATTTTTCTGGATTTTTGGAATTTTTCTGTACTGTTTTCGTCAAAAAAAATGTCCGAATGCTTGTCTAGCGCAGGACAAGCTTATCCCGCGCGAGATATTGTTACAAATCAAAGAAACCTCAGCCGCCAAACACAGGAACTTTTGCTTGGTTTTTGGTTTTGGTTGACTTTTCAATAAAAAGTTGACTTCTCAAAAAAAAACATACCTTGGCTGACTTTTTCTTTAAAGTTTGAAAAAAAAAAACAAAAACGAAAACTTTACAGAAAAGTTTTTTAAAAAAATCACAAAAGTCAAAATAAATTATTATTATTTTGCTTGTGCTAACTTTATTTTGTAGGGTAGAGTAATTATTAATTACTTAAACTATATATTTGCGTGAGATTGATTATTTTAATTTTTACCGGTCATCGGTTGACTCGGGCTTTGTAATAAATTAGTTTATTTATTCTCTCGCACTCTCTCTTTATGTGAAACTACGACAGCCTGAGTCTTCCTAATTTGGGAGAAACGTAGGCAACCACTTAGTGCGGTCATTATCTGTTTTTCTTTTAAATTTCAAAAAAAAATCTCTATTTTTCTCTATCACCTAGATTGACTCTCACACACGTGCACTCATATTATAACTGTCATTGCACTACATACCCTGGTTAACCCGGGACCCACACTAAGAACGGATGACGGTAACCACCTAGTCGTCAGTCTCTCCGAAGTTGGATCATCCCACTCCGCATCTTCAATCCATCTAGATTGTTATATCGCGGGGAGCCTAGCCTTCCAACCCTGCATCGCCACATATCATGTAGATAGACTTTTTAGGACACTCCATAACCGATCGGTTTGATCTTGGAGTCCTTGTAATCCCTTGTCAAGATCTTGCTTTGTGCAATAATCTATGGAAAAGAAATCAATAAATATGCTGCTTCGGAATTGTCCCTTCGGAAACGTGCGTATAATTGTCCCTTTGGATTTGCCCCTAAAAAGAGAAAAATTTCTCACCAAAATTATTGCACAAAACTCGATGTTACTTGAGATAACTTCGATCCCTAGGTTCTTAGGTTTGGATTCTGAATGTTAGAAACCCCCAAAACGGATTTTCCGTCCGACCAAAATTAGGACTAAAATTAGAAATTGTGACTTCCCGAAGTGTTGTCTCGCACGAGACTACTTGTCCCGTGCGAGACAAGTGTTCGGTCTATTCGTGTTTTGGCCAAAACCTTCAAGCCTTCATTCACCCTATTCAGCCGACTTGTTGTGACTCGATCATGATTTAACACGGTTGCTACACATCTAGGTTCATCACCAAAGTTCGACATCAAGGAAATTAGTTCTGTCACAATGTCTGATTCTCCTCCCAACACTTAAGCTACACAAGAGATCGATGCTCTAAAGGACCGTCTAGAAGGGGAAGTGAATCAAATGGTCAAATTTCATGCTCATGTCTTATTTACCCACTTCCAACGACAAATGGAGGAAAAATTCCAAAATCGCCTAAAAGCCCAAGGTGATTACTATAAGGAAAAGGTTGAAGCACTTCAAACCCGCCTACAAGTACAAAAGGAATACTACGAAGAGGAAATCAAATCACTTCATACCTACCTACATGCTCAAAAGGAATATTGGTATCATGCCTACCTTAATAGATTCAACCATTCCAACACCGGCAAATACCCTACTACTACTCCTCCCAAGAAGAAAAAGAAGGAGAGATACTATGAAAAACTTGAAGAAATCACTCAAGAGGGTCTCCTTGACACCCTCATGAAAGAAGGAAATATTCGAACAAGAGAAGGTGTTCCTCCCAAGGATGTGGGTCTTGATCATGCTCATCACTTATTCTGTAAATACCACAACTTCACCGGCCACGACACCAACACTTGCTACCACTTGAAGGACATCATCCAAGACCTCTTTGACAATGGAGAGTTAGAACGTCCCAACGTCATCACCAATCCTCTCCCTCGTAATACATGAAGAAGATGAAGCTCCAAGAAGAAATCTACACTTACCACTTTGGGGCTGCGACTATTCTCTCCTTTTCTCCTTTGATAGAAGTAGATTAGGTTTTAAATTTCCAAGTATGAACTCGAAAATTCGTTCTGTCTTTCTAGTACTTCTCACCTCCTCTAGTTTGTGTCATCTAAATTATCGAGTCTGTTCTTAAATTTCTCAATTAATCAAAAGTCATTTCTTTTCTAAACACTTTCCCTAAGGTTGTTCTACCTCATTAGTATTATTTAATTCATGTAAAATAATGGACCCTCCATTCCCTAAATCATCGCAAAAATAGAGACTTCTAAGCGAGTTTAAGAAGAAAGTTATCCTTAGTAAGCTTAAGGGCTAAACATTACCCCTACTGAAAGTCAAAAGGTCAACAAGCGAAGGAAGCCAAAGGGGTTACTGTCAACATTCATTCCAAGAAGAGTGGGGCTACTCAATTCAAAGATTTGAGAGTACAAAAAAAAAACTCTCAAGCTTTCATCCCCCCTCAACAAAGGTGAAAATTCAAGTTCATGAAGGACTCTCCCACAAAGAAGAGGAGTCAAGTGTAATGAAGATTACTCAACATCCTCAAACAACAAGTGAACAATCTTTCAGTATCAAGAAAAATGTTTACCCTTAAGTCATACTAACGATTGGCTTCCTTCTCAAACTTATTTAGAAACTTCTAGATGATGCACAGTTCATTTAAAGGTAGAACAACTTTTCTAGATCCTTGAGCCAAGTAACGTTTCTTGTTGAGTCTAGGGGCTTCCTGTTAGCCACTCTCATAAACACTCTTGAAATCCAAGAATCAAAACTGGGGCTTCCTAACCTTTCCTCCCCAAGTCAATCTCTACTTTAAATCTACATTAGGAGCTTTCCTCTTTGTTTCCCACTCTCATCATTAGAGAATACACTTCTCCAAAGAGTCAATGCTTGGATCACCTTCCAAAGAATAGAGTCCGTCTCTCCTCAACTAACTTGAGATCTCATCTCTCTCTCCTCAATAAGATTCTCTCCTCTGAGTTCTCTTCGAGTTAACATACTTTTAAAAAAAAAAAGAGACGCAAAAGAGATGCCCACTAGATTGAAAATCCGAAAGGGCAGTCTAGGCAAAAACCAGGGTGCGTCGCTAAGAAAAAAAACATCAAAGGACAAAGGGAGACTTTTCTTCAACCTTCTTCATCGAACATAATTTCGATCTTCTTCAAGTCAAATCAACAAGGAGAGCCTTCTTCGATCATCTTCAAATCAAGAAAGCAGACTCACAAGCCTGTTCACAAAGTCATCTACCACATTCAAGCAACTTGGGGCTTGAGACAGCAAAGGGCCTTGGACATAAAGCCATTACGACAGTCGACAGATTTGTAATCGTTTTCCTCAAGATACACGATTCAAGGGAGAATTATGAATGAAGATTCTCAATAGGCCTAGATGTGTTCACACAAGGTTACTCATCAAAATGCTACAACGATGAAGAAATAGTACAGCCTTGTTGACTAGCAACAGAATCTGCAAAACCTGATTTGGTCCCAACTTGTCAAACACAAGTTCACTCTCATACATATCACCCATCTCAAATATAAATCCATACAAATGTCCCTACATTTCCATATATCATATACTCATACATAAACTCACCACCAAAATGACCAACCGGCCATTTACATGAACAAACTTGAGCACCACCACTTAAGTCCAGTTAAACAACTAAAATCTGGAAAATCTATTTGGAATCTTTATGTGATAGCAGGTGCAGAAAGGTAAGAATCATTCGGGTCTATCCGAGACCATCATGCATATATCCTTGCATTACAGGGGTCGACAGAACCTCCACCTCAACCGACAACTTTAAAGTCCGTGACCTCGGACAACATCAAAAGTCTGTGACGGCAGCAAACTTCAAGTCCGTGACCTCGGCAACATCAACAAAGTCTGTGACGGTAGCAAACTTCAAGTCCGTGACCTCGACAACAACTTCAAAGTCTGTGACGGCAGCAAACTTCAAGTCCGTGACCTCGGAAACATCAACAAAGTCTGTGACGGCAGCAAACTTCAAGTCCGTGACCTCAGCAACAACTTCAAAGTCTGAGACGGCGGCAGCAAACTTCAAGTCCGTGACCTCGGCAACAACTTCAAAGTCTGTGACGGCAGCAAACTTCAAGTCCGTGACCTCGGCAACAACTTCAAAGTCTGTGACGGCAGCAAACTTCAAGTTTGTGACCTCAGCATCAGCAAAGTCTGCGACAGCAGCAGCGACAACCAAGTTCGTGACCTCGGCAACAATGGCAACGTCAATAACCTCGGACGACGCACTTCAACAACTTCATCAAAAAACAGGTATCTTCAGAATTGGGTCAAGTCTTTGATTCCTCAGTATGATTTTACCTTTTTCAAAAAAAATCCCTCTTCGATTTTCAAAAATGCTTTTCAAAATACCTAAAATAACCTTTTTAGTGTTTTGGAGTCGAACTACTTTTGGTCTGATTCTCTCTTAGAGATACGTAGGCAGCCGTGCGGCACGACCATCCCAATGTTCAAAATGATGTATTTTCTATCGACGACATGACTTCTTCCATAAGTCTTGTCGCCGAGGGGCTCTGTAGACACCCCATTCTGAACCAATAATTCATGATTACACTACTCTTCGTCTTGCTTTTATGTTTTGATGAAAGCATATCAGTTTTATCATGTTTCGTTAAGTTTCTAACTAACCTCGTTAGTTTTGGACCTAACTGACTAACAGAACAACTGAAGAGGACAAAATGGACATTTGACTAGTTGTCCCGCACGGGACATACGTGTCTTGTGCGAGACAAGCCCTCTGCAGGATATGCATATTCTTCTCCGTTTCAAACTCTTTTCTGGATAAAACCTTATCAATCCGGTCATCCAATCACAGTTGAGTTCTGGAACCTTCCTTGAGTCTCCTAATCTTGGTGACCAAGTCATCCATCCACCTCTTAAACTCCCTATAAATACTTGATGGCTTCCAGTATTTCCAGGTCCCCGATCCCCGATCGAAAACACACAACACTCACAATTTGTTGGTTTCTTTCCACGAAAGACTCCTTCAAATCACTCACAAACAACTCCTAAATTTGTCCATCAACCACGTTGATTGACGAACATTAAGGCTCAGGCCTAGAATCAAGGCAAAGCTCTGCCCAAATTATTTCTTGACCGAGAAGACATCTTATAACCACGTTCTAAATCAAACACTCCCTAAACACAAGGTAAACTCCTTTTACTTTCTTCTTCTCAACCCCTCTCTATTGGCTTTTAGAGTAGTGTAATCTCATCAAAAGGATTAGCCTAGAGTTCCTTCAATCCATGGAGGCGATCTCGAAGCATACAATCCGACATTCCTAATTAAGAAATTAATTAGGGTTTGTTTATTCTTCTTTAAAGATTGATAATACTCAATTGGCAAGACCGATCTCCGGATTGGGTGGAATGGGTGCTCCTCGACCTTCCCATTCCATAACTTAACCCCCAAACCCCCAAACCCTCAAATCTCTTTAATTATCAAAAGGTTTTTCTTATTGTTTTTCTAAATAAATAATAAGTGGCGACTCTGTTATTCAATAAAAATATCAATGCTACAGAAGCACACCAATACCCTGCAAGTATTAGCTCCTAGCTGAAGAGGTAGGATGTCCATACATTCTAAGAACTCATTGACAAATGGATCTAAGGGAAGTCTTAAGCCAGCCTCGAATTGGCCATAGAAGAAGGCCACCCTAGTTGGGTCTGTGGTATAGGTCGACCCAAAGTTTTTCATGAACTCCTTCTTGGGATAGTGAGTCAGCCTGAACTCATCCTAGCTTACCTTGCAGAAGCCATACAACATGTTTATACGAGACTCAGAACCTCTTTTCCCAGGAATTGTATTGGGAGTCACATAACCTCTCTCATTCCTCCCTTTAGCAACAGAGGAGTCGAATGCATCCACAATCCGTGGGCTGGAAGAAGTAGAAACAGTAGCTCGCCCTTGAGCTACCATATCTACAGAAGAAGAAAGAGGGGAATCAGTCCTACATACAGACTCTGGTGACCTACCTAAGGGCAACCTAGATTCCCCTGAAAATCCCTTTCTATTTCTAAGGAAGGTTTATTGGGATCCCTAACATAGAACAGAGCTACATGGTCGAGCAATTCGTGGAAAAGGTGAAAAGACACAACTGTTGGGTCGTCTACTTCTAAATCTCCCAAGCTCTCTCCTACAGGCAAACCTAGTTCATTAAAGGTTAAGCCCCAGCTGGTCAAGCTGGACGCACACTCATTCATGGACATCTCCTTCCATACCCCTCCTATGTTTTTGTATATTCTATGGTTAATGGTGCAGTACCCATACCAAACCCCTAGTTCGCTGCTAAAGGTTCTAGCCATGGCAAATATTGAAGAAAGCTCGGAAAACAGACTAAAAAGTAAGAGAATCAAGGAGTACCTTAAATTGTTTTGAAGACGAGGGTCGTAGCAAAGGAAGCAGCTGATGAAGTACACTTGAAATCGGAAATCGCCTTTGCTAAAAATCTTGCTGGGGTTTATCTCTGATTTGGGCTTTGTAAAATCCAAAAAGGAAAAGGTTTTGCCTTTTATATCTTTCCTAAATTGAATTGGAGAGATGACAAACGGTTCCTTCCCAATTAATGTTGCGAACGATTCCCAAGGCGGTTGTCCAAGCGTCAAAACGGGTAATCATTACAGAGTTTCGGCGCTCCTACAGATCTAACCGTCAACAGTCAATGGTCGAGATTGAGCCACGTCATCATGGTCGATCGTCTATCAGTGCGAGCTTCTATCTGCGACCTACATGAATCCTCATCAAAAATTCTTATAACTTCCTGGTCGACAAAGTCAACTCAGAAAGTTGGGAGCCATTGAACGGAATTAAAGTGACGGGCTAGGCCCAACGATCAAAGCCCAGTTATCCAAGTATTATTGCCACCACTTCTTTAGTGGGTCGGCCCAACTATTATAAGGCCCGAGACCCAGCAACAGAGATCAGTTGACCTAGCTCATTGTCCGACCTTTATGGTCCCGACCTAGCTTTGTCCGACATACGATCCATATCTTATTCAAATATTATCCGGCAGTGTCAATCAGTCAGGTCGACCTATGGTCCATGCAGGCGACCTTGACCTACCAAAAGTACGTCAACCTACAGAGTCACAACACGCCTGCAATTCTTTCCATAACAGAAGTCCTACAAATCAGGAGATATTTATGGACATGATCTCTTATTCAAATCTGATCCGTGATTCAAGAGATTTCATACAATCCTACTACAATTATATCTCTTGTCAAGGCCTATAAATACTTCACATCTTCAACGGTTTTGAGGTAATTGTTATTTGTTATTCTCAATACATTGTTCATTATAATATTTCAGCTCTCGTATCACCATACTTACTCTCACGCCCAAGGGTCTTCGCCGGAGACCATTCCGGCTAGTCGTGGGTTTTGTTTTCAGGTCAAAAGCTAGGTGATCAATCTTGCAGCTGGATGGAGATTGATAACGGCAATTCCTGCAGCATCATTATGTTTGGTAATCAGGATGAAAAAACACAACAATATAACTTCTAATACTACTTCTTTTGATATTACTAATTAATTTACAAAACTAGCCACTCAATTCATTGTTTGAAAACCAAATTACCTTCTTTCAAAAAAAAAAATACCTGAACGAATTAAATAAAGTGAAGATTTAATAACGTATTGAACTTTAAAAGAAAACAGAAAAACTATAGAATTATATTCATTGTATTTTTGAAACAAATCTAATATATAAACGAAACAAAGACTTTAAAATATTAAACCATCTTTATACAATGACTTCTAAATTTCTTCAAAACTTTATGATTTCATTCGAAAACACAACGAACTACTAGATGCAATATGAAAAATTAGATACAAACTCCAACTAGATTTGAACTTTAAAAGAAAACAAAAAACTATAGAATTATATTTTCACTAAATTGTATAATTATTTTTTCAATTTATAAGAACTATTAATTTATAATTTTTGTGGGACCTAAAATTATAAAGGGGTCTCCCGAAAAATTATTATCTAATTATTTTATCGATTTTTATAATTTTTTTCACTGCCCCAAGTTGACCAGACAATTTTATTATTTTAGAGAGTTTATTAATTTATCGTGTATTAATTTAAAAAAAATTTACTGTATTACTCCATCGATCTCGTAATAAATATCATATTTGACTTAACCTTTTGTAAAGAATATATGACATTATAAATGAGGGAGTAAGATAGATATTTTTTAGGAAGAGATAGGTCATAAATGACCTCCAGGCCCGTCTCAATACTTATAAATGTCATGTGCTAAATGTGAATATTGGGGCCTTAATATTAAAAAAAATACACAATTGAATGAATGCAATAATGTTGAATTAACGATTGCAAATAATTTTTTAAAATATATTTATATATAAAAAATATCAAACATTCTAATTAAGGTTGATAAATAGAATGAAATTAAGGTTGAAAAATGAAATGAAAGCCCAAACTAAGAAAAAAATAAAAGAATGAGAGGGAATGGGGGGAAGCCCAAAATGAGAAGAAATGTCAAATAAAGAAAGAACAAACAGTAATGTAAGCTCTAGGATTCTAACTTAGGCTAACCAGCTTTTAAGAGACTTAACACAAGTTGTTTATCCACTGGAACACTTAGTTCTTTCTACAATTATTTTGGGTTTAATACTTTATATAAATAAACTAAAAATTTTGGGGCCCCTAAAAATTCCGGTCCCTGTGCCATCATCCATGCCCAAAACCGGGCCGATGACCTCCAATACCCCTAACAAGGTTTAAGGGTCGAATTTGAGGCTAAGGGTCAAAATGTGGGACTGATTTGAAGAGCCAAACTTGGTGGGAAAGAAATCGCTGCTGATGGATAAATATTGTCGAGGGCTTCTCATTCCAATGTTGTGGCGCGACATCTTCTTTCTTCGGTCTTCTTGTGATCTCTATTGCCACATGGCATGTTCTAAGTGGTCCAATAGTTTTCTTGATGCCCACTCTTTGCAGGCCACTTGCAGATCTAGAAATGATTTAACAAGATTAGGAGAAGTATTCACGCATTAGATTTTATAATTTGCATCACTTTATGCTATATTTTGGTAATAGAATTGATCTAACTCGTTCAAAGTTTCATTCACTTGATTAAGGGTTGGGACTTTTGATATACGAATTGCAACCATAATATTTCCTTCCCACTTACTTTTTTCTGCTAAGTTAATAAAATGATCTAGAAATTTATTAAATTAAAAAAAAACAAGTAAATTTATATTATTTTGATTTACGCTAACTTTTCAATTGAATCTAATCAACGGGATAGGTGTCTTTACATAAACAATCAACGCGAGTGAAATTGTTTACACCACACAATTAGAGGGCTAAAATATATTATCATATAATTAAACCTAAAATTGATTGATGAATATTACCTTTAACAAGAATGAATTAGATTTGTAAGAATTATAACATTAATAGCATAAAAATATGATAAAAACTACGTCCAATCTATTAACAAGGTAAATTAGCTTGTAAGGGTCATGGAAAAGAAAATAGAAAATAAAATAAAAAAATCAAAACCGGAAATTGAATACTTAAATCCTCCAAGAAAAGATGTCAAAACAAGAGAAAAAAGATAATATTTATATAAATCTAAATGTTATTAGAGTTGTTCTATTATTCTAGGGCTAAATATGTGTCAAAATTAGGAAAACATAAGGATTAGGTATTGAAAAAGAAAAAATCAAGGTGCTGGGCAAAATTTCCTTCAAGTCCCTGAGATTTTAAAATTACAGAAAAGTCCTCCAACTATGCAAAAATACCTCAAAGTCAATGGAATTAATTCCCAATACGTCCCTTAAAATTTGAAAATACCCAAAAAGTCCCTAGAAAAGGTGAGTGCGCTCGCACACTCTATGAGAAAGGGGTGTGATCGCACCTTCTGGTGGATGCGCTCGGGCACTTAATCTTTGTAGGCTCAGAATTTGATGAACTTACGGAGGGCATGACTTCTTAATACAAACTCCGATTTGGACGTGCCACATATCGTTGTAATGCTATTGACGAGTACTATCTAATAAAATTGACTACTGAGGTTCAAATACTATTTATCTTTCTCGAAAATCCTTGTTTCTTTATGTGCTACTCCGTTCTGAATCATTCTTTTTTGAACTTTTTAAGCTTATAATCCTTGCTTATTTCCTCTTCTTCCCTAAACTTAGAACACTACAAAACCACAATAAATAATCCAAGGTTGAGCATTAAAGAAGTCCTAAAGTATATCATTTGCATGGGTAAAAATACATCCATCACCTGGGTTTGAAACCTTTGCAAAATGTGAAAAAGAGTGGCCTGAAATACTAGAAGAGATCAAGAGGAGCTCCGAGCCGCTCAAAAATTGGTACTAGAGACAGAAATAGAGCTTGAGGTGTCGGAAGACTTGATTAAAATGTTGAAGATTCGAGCAAGCTATATAGTTGTCAAGTGAATGCACTCACATCCGGAGATGACTCGGAAGAGGAAATACTAGAAGAGATCAAGAGGAGCTCCGAGCCGCTCAAAAATTGGTACTGAACCGGGGGACCTTTCGCAGCAAAGCAACTCCTGATTGAGAAAATGGGATATAGACCTGTAGACACCCCATTCTGAACCAATAATTCATGATTATACTACTCTTCGTCTCTCTTTTATGTTTTGATGAAAGCATATCAGTTTCGTCATGTTTCGTTAAGTTTCTAACTAACCTCGTTAGTTTTGGACCTAACTGACTAACAGAATAACTGAAGAGGACAAAATAGTCAACCGACTAGTTATCTCGCATGAGACATACGTGTCTCGCGCGAGATAACCCCTCTGCAGGATGTGCATAATCACAATCCTTCTCCATTTCAAACTTTTTTCTTCATAAACAATCATCTAATCCGGTCATCCAATCACTGTTGAGTTCTGGAACCTTCCTTGAGTCTCCTAATCTTGGTGACCAAGTAATCCATCCACCTCTTAAACCCCTATAAATACTTGATGGCTTTCACTATTTCAGAGGTCCCCGATCCACGATCGAAAACACACAACACACATATTTTGTTGATTTCTCTCCCTGAAAGATTCCTACAAAATCACCCCAAAATCATCCCAAAATCACCTAAAGTTTGTTTATCAACCTTGTTGATCAACAAACATCAAAGCCCGAATCAAGGATTGAGGTGAAGCTCTGTCCGCATCAAGATTTGACTCTCATATTGAGTCGAAACTCTGCCCGAATCACTTCTCGACCGAGAAGACATCTTAGAACCACGTTCTAAATCAAATACTCCCTAAATGCTAGGTAAATTCCTATACTTTTACTCTCTTCTTCTCAATCTCTCTCTATTGGCTTTTAGAGATGTGTAATCTCATCAAAAGAATTAGCCTAGAGTCCCTTCAATCAATGGAGGCGATCTCGAAGCATACAATCCGACATTCCTAATCAAGAAATTGATTAGGGTTTTCTTGTTCTTAATTAAATTGAAAAGATTGATAATACTCGATTGGCAAGACCGATCTCCGGATCGGGTGGAATGGATGCTCCTTGACCTACCAATTTCATAACTTAACCCCCGAACCCTCAAATCTCTTTAAAATCAAAAAGGTTTTTCTTATTGTTTTCCTAAATAAATAATAAGTGGCGACTCAAAAGATGTTTAAAAATTTTACGCATCGCTACAGTGGCGACTCCGCTGGGGACAATTAATTAAGAGGGTTAGACTTGCGTACAATTGAGTATTATCAATCTTTTTTTTTCTGCAAAAAAATTAATTTTTCTGGATTTTTCTGATTTTTCTGTACTATTTTCGTCAAAAAAAAAAATACTGTGCGAATGCTTGTCCAGCGCGGGACAAGGCTGTCTCGCGCGAGATTAATATTCTGAAAAGCAAAGCGAATTTGTTCCTGTTTGTTTGGCGGCGGCACGTTATAAGAAAAGAAAAAAAAACAGGGTTAGATAGGTCAGTTAACTTTTTCCAAGTTTTGACCACAAAAAAAAAAAATGGAAAACTTGGCAGCATTGACTTCTCCTTTTGATCAATTCAAAAAAACAAAAAAAATGAAAACTTACGTAAAAGTTTTAAAAATTCGAAAAGTCAAAATAAATTATTTCTATTTTTCTTGTACTAACTTTATTTTGCAGGGTAAAGTAATTATTAATTACTTGAATTATATGCTTGCGTGAGATTGATTATTTTATTTTTTATCGATCATCGGTTGACTCGGGCTTTGTAATAAATTAGTTTATTTATTCTCTCCCTCTCTACCTCTTTATGTGGAACTACGACGGCGCGAGTCTTCCTAATTTGGGAGACACGTAGGCAGGCCACTTGGTGAGGCTATTATCATTTTTCTTTTAGTTTAAAAAAAAAAAAAAAAACTTTCTATTTTACTCTATCACCTAGATTGACTATCACACACGTGCATTCATATTATAACTGTCATTGCACTACATACCCTTGATAAACCCGGGACCCACACTAAGGACGGATGACGGTAACCACCTAGTAGCCGGTCTCTCCGAAGCTGGATCATCCCACTCCGCGTATTCAATCCATCTAGATTGTCATATCGCGGGGAGCCTAGCCTTCCAGCCCTGCATCGCCACATATCATGTAGATTGACTTTTTAAGACACTCCGTGACCGGTCGATTTAATCTCGGAGTCCTTGTAATCCCTTATCAAGATCTTGTTTTGTGCAATAAACCATGGAAAATAAATCAAAAAATTATCGCTTCGGAATTGTCCCTTCGGAAATGTCCCTATGGTTGTCCCATCGGATTTGCCCCTAAAAAGAGAAAAATTTATCACCATTTATTGCACAAAACTTGATGTTACTTGGGATGACTTCGACCCCTATGTCCCTAGGTTTGGATTTTGAACGTTAGAAACCCCCAAAACGATCTTTCGTCCGACCAAAATTAGGATTAAAATCAAAAAATTGTGACTTTTCGTGGCGTTGTCTCGCACGAGACTGCTTGTCACGTGCGAGATAAGTGTTCGATCTTTTCGTGTTTTGGCCAAAACCTTCAAAGCCTTCATACACCCTATTCAGCCGGCTTGTTGGGACTCGATCATGGTTTAACACGGTTGCTACACGTCTAGGTTCTTCGCCAAAGCTCGACACGATGTCTGCTTCTCCTTCTGTCACCGAGACCGAAGTCAACAAAGCTAAGGCCCAACTCATCCAAGCCCTGCTTAAGATGGATGAACAAAGTAAGCAAATTAATGAGCAAAACGCCCAAATGGCCGCCCTCATGCAAGAGCTCAACGACATAAAAGTCAAGAAAGGAAGAAAACAAAAGCAGAAAGAGGAATCCTCCTCCGATGAAGAGGAATACTACACCAAAAAGAATAAGATACCCAAGAAGTCAAGCAAGAAAAAGGAAAAATCCGATTCCTCCTCTTCCTCATCCTCCTTCGATGATGAGGTACATACCTCCAAAGGTACTAAAACCAAGAAAGAAGGCAGTGGTGAAACTACTAAACTTGGTGACCATGTTACTAAGAACTACCTCGAGAAGAAACTTGCAACCCTTGACACTTCAAAAGGGTCATTCGTTCCATTTGATCCCGATGCTCTTCAACAATCCATCACCAAGTTTCCTCGCAAGTACAAGACACCCGACATTGCCAAGTTTAATGGCACTACTTGTTCTCGAGCTCATGTTGAGACCTACACTTGGGCTATGGTTCCAATGGGCGTTGATAACACAATCTTGGTCCAATGCTTTCCTCAAACCTTGGAAGGTCTTTGCCGAGGATTGGTACATGTCTCTTCCTACAACTACAATGCTTGATTGGTCGTCCGCATGTTTAGTCTTCCAAAGGCAGTTTGAAGACAACTCTACTTACCGCCCTACTAGGAGGGATCTTGAACAAACCAAACAACATGCAAATGAGTCTTTTGCTGAATTTGCTAGAAGATGGAGACTCAAACTTACTGAAATTGTCGAAAGACCTACTCTCAAATAACAAATCCACATTTTCCTCCAAGGCCTCCGTGATGAATTTCAAGAAAAGCTCGTCGGCAATTACTTTCCTAGCTTCAATGAACTCCATGAGTCCGGGATTAGGATTGATGACTTCCTAAAAAGTAAAAAGAAGGAAAGTAGTTTCCGCTACTGAAATTACCCGGATCCGGCTCGCGCGCGGAGCCCCGGCATCTCGCATTCGTCGCTGTTCGGGAAGTCGCCCGGATCCGAGAGGCAGCACAATCGCGCCCCGGCATCTGGCTTATTCCGTTTTAGCGTTGCGTGTTGGAGGTGTCTCGCCGTTTTGCTTTCGCATTTTGTAGAGTCGCCACGCCGTTTTTATTAAGCCCAAAACATTGAAAAAGGGCATCAGTTTAAAGATAAATTTTAAACTGTTTTTGTGTGATGAGATTTTGAGTTCGGAGGTCAGATGACTCCCCGGGAAGAGAATATTAGAATATTAGAGCTCACCCGAGTAGCCTCGTAAAACGAGTCTTTCGGATACCCCTAATATCCTTTAAATGTTGTGTGTGTGTGTGTGTGTGCTTTTAAAAATGCATGCTGTATCGGATGTCTACATTGTATTGAAATGTATTGAAATAGAATAGGAAGGAAGCCTTACCAATGTTGGTTCGTGTCTGTCTTCCGCAGGGGAATAGTGTTTGAGGTCGGAGTAGCGTTCGGATTGCTTCGGGGATGCCGGTTGTCCGCGGACGAGTTTCGGCGTGAGTTGAAACCGTAGGCTGCGTTTGGGCGAAGGTTCGGCGTGCGTGGGGATCGTCGGGATCGGTCGGGCGAGAGGTTCGGCGTGCGTTGGAATCGTTGGTTGGATTCGGGCAGAGGTTCGGCAAGGTTTGGGATCGCCGGTTTGACTCGGAAAGAGCCGGGACAACGTGGGAAAGACCAGGCAAGGCCTCGGAGTACCACGAGGGGCCTCAGAGTACCTCGAGAGTGCCTCGGGGCAGCGCGGGAGCGTCTCGGGAGCGCTCGGAGAGGCTTCGGAGCACCTCGAGGGGGCTCGGAAGGCCTCGGAAGGATCCGAAAGGGGCCGGGAGTGCCTCAAGAGGACTTAGAGGGGAGCCAGAAGGCTTAGGGAGGAAGAGAGAAGAGGGAGGTGTGAAAAAATGAGGAGGGGAAGCCCTCTATTTATAGTAGTGGAAAACTGCAAAGAGGTCCGTACGGACCTCTTAGGTAATGATGGATTTCCGGGATTTGAGGGAATCTCGTGGACTTTAAGGGATTTTCGTAATGATTATGCAGTGCAAAGAGGTCCGTACGGACCTTTTGGCATGCAAAGAGGTCCGTACGGACTTTCCATGCTCTTGTGAATGTGATGGCAAGCTAGCTCTCGTCGAGAGCTTTCCAACCATATATGGCACGTCTCAATCGGAGTTCGTATGAAGGAGTTATGACCTCCGGAAGTTTGCCTCTGGTTTTGTCGTATGCTGGGATGGAGAGCGATCCAGATTGGGGTACTTACGAAGCCCCTCGCGACGTCACTTATGAAAGAAGTGGGGTCGTCGATAAGATAAGGGTCTGATCGGATCGCGTCTTTGGGAGAGGAAGTGACCGTGTAGGTCGGTGCGTGAGGACATGGCGGTGTCTGTTATGTGACCGTTTAGGTCGGTTGGCCGGACCCCGTGATAGGATTCCTACGTATCCCTAGCGGGAATCAAGCCTGATCGTAGTTCGTGTGTGGGGTGAGTGTTTGTGAGTGCGGGCGTGGTGGTGCCCTGAAGTGTTGTGTGACCGCCGAGGTCAGTGATAAGGACGTGGTGGTGTCCTGAGTGACCGTATAGGTCGATGGCTGGACCTGTGATAGGATTCCTACGTATCCCCGGCGGGAATCAAGCACAGTCGTAGTTCGAGAGGTCGTGAAATTGTGGAGTGTATGTGAGCGTGGTGGTGCCCTAAAGTGTTGTGTGACCGCCGAGGAGTCGGTGATAAGGACGGGGTGATGTCCTGATATGTGGTGACCGCCGAGGTCAATTGTGAGGACGTGGTGGTATCCTGGGATGGAAATTTTACGATTTTCCTAATCGGGTGGTTTAAGGCCTTCCGGGCCGGAGATAGTGATTTGGGAGATTTATACGGTCTTCCTGACCGAGCGGTTTAGAGCCTTCCGGCCGGGATAGTAGTGAGATAGTTTGGATTTATACTGATCTCCTGACCGAGTGGTTTAAAGCCTTCCGGCCGGGGATAGTAGTTTGGCCGATTTATACGGTCTCCGGTCGAGTGGTTTAAAGCCTTCCGAGGGATAGTAGTTTATTTATACGCCTCCTGAGTGGTTTAAAGCCTTCCGGCCGGGATAGTGATGTGGCCGATTTATACGAGTCTCCTGGATCGAGTGGTTTAAAGCCTTCCGGCCGCTTTGTGGTGAAGTAGTGAGGTTTGTGGTGAGTGGACGTGGTGATGTCCTGAGTTGAAGTTTGTGTGAAGGCGTCTATACCTAAGTTGAGGCTTAGTTCGGGAGTATGAACCTAAGTTGTGACCTAGTTCAGGAGTATGACCCTAAGTTGGGACCTAGTTCAGGAGTATGACCTAAGTTGGGACCTAGTTCAGGAGTATGACCTAAGTTGGGGTTTAGTTTCAGGAGTATGAACCTAAATTGGGACCTAGTTCAGGAGTATGACCTAAGTTGTGGCCTAGTTCAGGAGTATGACCTAAGTTGGGACCTAGTTCAGGAATATGACCTAAGTTGGGACCTAGTTCAGGAGTATGACCTAAGTTGGGGTTTAGTTTCAGGAGTATGAACCTAAATTGGGACCTAGTTCAGGAGTATGACCTAAGTTGTGGCCTAGTTCAGGAGTATGACCTAAGTTGGGACCTAGTTCAGGAATATGACCTAAGTTGGGACCTAGTTCAGGAGTATGACCTAAGTTGGGGTTTAGTTTCAGGAGTATGAACCTAAGTTGAGACTATTCTAAGGCGTCTGGACCTAAGTTGAGTTTGATGGGCATTTTGTGGATCCTATATGGAACTTTGTTTGTGGGAATTTTTGGAAAGGCATCATGCCGTGCTGGGACTCTTCTTTTATGTAGCATTTATTACGCCTATGTATTGCGTTTGAAGTTTATTGACATACCTTTCTTTGTGTTTACCCGTAGGATGAGGCACCTTTGTGAGGAGGAAGTTGAATTGTTGAGGACGTGGGGCGCCTCGACCGAGATGAAGAGGACGTGGTGGCGTCTCGTCGAATTGCTTGAAGTGTTAGAGGGCATGGGCGCCTCGATCGAGTTGTTGAAATGTTGAGGACGTGTGGCGCCCCGACCGAAGTTGCTAAAATGCGCGGATGCGCCGGCGTTTTGACCGAAGTCGCAGTTGACGAGGACGCGACTTTGAGCCTTTGTTCGAACTTGCGGTGAGTGGCGAGGGAACCTCTGGAACCTCTGTCTCGAACTTTGGTGAGGCGAGATGGAGCCTGCCTGAGTGGGGCGAGGTAGCGCCTGCATCGAACTTGCGGTGAGGGCGAGGTGGAACCTCTCGTCTCGAACTTGGTGAGGGCGAGGTAGCGCCCGTCTCGAACTTTCGGTGAGGGCGAGATGGAGCCTCTGTCTCGAACTTGCGAGGGCGAGGTAGCGCCTCGTCTCGAACTTGCGGTGAGGGCGAGGTGGAACCTCTGTCTCGAACTTGGTGAGGGCGAGGTAGCGCCTCTGTACGGAACTTGCGGGGAGGCCGAGATGGAGCCTCTCGTCTCGAACTTGGTGAGGGCGAGGTAGCGCCTCCGTCTCGAACTTGCGGTGAGGGCGAGGTGGAACCTCTGTCCGAACTTGGTGAGGGCGAGGTAGCGCCTCTGTCTCGAACTTGCGGTGAGGGCGAGGTGGAATCTCCGTCTCGAACTTGGTGAGGGCGAGGTAGCGCCCGTCTCGAACTTGCGGGGAGGGCGAGATGGAGCCTCTGTCTCGAGACTTGGTGAGGGCGAGGTAGCGCCCGTCTCGAACTTGCGGTGAGGGCGAGGTGGAACCTCTGTCTCGAAATTGGTGAGGGCGAGGTAGCGTCTCTGTACGAACTTGCGGTGAGGGCGAGATGGCGCCTCCGTCTCGAACTTGCGGTGAGGGCGAGATGGAGCCTCTGCCCGAACTTGGCGAGGACGTGGGATGCCTCGGAGCCGGACAAGGAGAGGAGGGATGGCCCATCTTCTTTTTCCTTCTTCATTCTTATTCTGTGGACTTCTTGGATTATCCGGTCGAGGAAGGTGCTGGGTTCAACGAGGACGATGATGTGGCTGGTGGAGGCGCCGAGATGCCGAATTTCTCATTTGTGGAGGAGGATGATGATGAATCGGATTAGGGCTCTTTTGCTTTTCCTCTTTCCATTGTTTTTTTTTTGTAGAGCAACAGACATTTTGTACCCGTAATAAAACACTTGTATTTGCACAAAGAAAGTATTTTATTTAAGATGTAATGACGTATTTGTGATTCCCGGGATTGACCTAGGAATTGTTGCTAGCTTATTATTATTTTTTTTTGCATGTCGCATGAGCTGGGAATGTATTTGTGGTTAGTGGAGGCTGAGGAAGCTTTGGCAGGTTTTCTGAGCAGTTGGGAGCCGGCAGCTTTGGCTTTCATGAGCGGCGGCGGGAGTGATGTCTCCAGGGGACGCGTTCGCTTTGTGCTTGATGCCCCTCTTTTGGGGTTAGCTAACTCAGGATATGTGACGGTGCTCGTTGGATGTGGCGAGCCATTGTCGGGCGGGCGAGGATATCATTCCTTTGGTTCCGGGGAAACCTTCCACGGTGTGGATCGTCCGGTGATGAGAACCGATTCATGCGGGGAAGCCCCCGCTTTGCTTGCATTATGGTTGCGAGAGAGGCTTCAAGCCATGCCCGAGTCTCCTGCGTCTCTCTTTGTCCGAAAGTGGACATTTGCTCATTGACCTCTTGTCTTGGACATGGATCACCGCAGCAGGAGAGATGGATAGCATATCTTGGTCACGCATCGATTCGTTGGTGGGTTTCCCTTTGGGGGATTGAAACTAGGAGGGCCTGTCGGGAAGGTTCCTATGTTGTCGAGTTCCGTGTTTGCCTTGGTCCTCTTTACGTGTTCCGTTGCTTGTTTCCCGTCGGTTCGGGATGAGGCAGAGCCTTTCTTTGGCTGGGATGACATTGCCAACGTGGAGGTAGCTTCTTTACGCATGACGGATCTGATGCTTTTATGTATTTTACGAGGGTATGGAAGTATTCCGCTTTCCCTCTGTGGTGCTCCTTAGATGCCGGGAGAATGTTGTCTTGACCATCGAGTACTGGATTGGTATGAGTAGCATATCAGGCGGACCCAAGTGGTTTTGGGGAGCGGGCGTGAAGCAGTGCAGGGCAAGATTGTCGTCTCCGCTATAGCCTTAGGAGTGCGAAGCTTGGTCTAACCCTCGGGATGTCATGGGAGACGCTTTGTTTGACTACGGGACTCGAGTTGACGAGGCGGCGGGGAGAGGTCCCCTTTTGCACTCGTAGGGAGGAGATCGGCCGAGGCACGGGTGAGCGATGCTACGAGAGCGGCGGATTCGTTTGACACGACAAGGAGGACTCTGATCTCGGAATGAGGGAGACGAGAACTTCGCTCATGGGAATGAAAAAGACTCGTTGGGGACGAGGAGGAAAGGAAAAGAGTGATGAAGGGCCAAACGCGAGTAGCATGGAATGACCTTACGAAACACCGAGTATCCATTCATCGGCATCGCGGACACATTGATTGTTAAATGTTTTAAGTCGTCTTTTAGCATGTTGTGAGTTTGAGAGTAGACCGTGCTTGAACTCATCAAGAAGTGTTTTAAGCGTGATGATTTGTGATTTACTTTTAAAGCTTTGTCGAGACCATGCAAAATCTCTTGCTTGCTTCTTTCTGAGCCTTGGTGGCATCAATTTTTGGAATTTTGTGTATTCCTTAGACCGAACCAATGAAGGCTGCCTACGTTCCCCTCGGTGAGAGGCTCAGTGCGTAGTTCGACCCTCTTTTGTGGAAGAAATGACTCGTAATGTACACTTGCAAGGGCGTATTTATTTTTGAAAAGGTGGGAACGGGTCCCCTTTTGTGTGAATGCCTTATTTGATGTAGGCACAAAAGAAATGCTTTTGGGTTTGACTCTTTTGAGAGAGTATGAGTCTTGAAAAGCTTGTAAAAGTGTATGGAAGCCCTTGGCGACGAGAAAATCGATGTTTAGCTCTATTGTCCTATTTTGTAGAAAAAGAAGACTTGTCGAGACATGCGAAAACTTGATTTGTTCACAATGATCACTTGTTTGCTTAAAACCCTTTGTTGATGTTCGGGTTATTCAACAATTAAACTTTGATATGCTTTGATTAATCACGAGGGAGAAAGTCAACCGGTATCAAGGATCGAGTTGATGCGGTGTGAAAGAAGGTTTGTGTATAGGAGAGGTCATTGATGAGATCGGGTTTGTGGATTTGCATGTGTTTATGATCGGACCATTTTACGGATGCCTACGTTCCCCTTAAGACAAGGAGCTCGGGTCGACGTAGTTCGGGTTTGAACTGTGTTTGGCTTTGGGGCCGGGGCATGAATATTTGCGCGGCCTTTGGCGAAAAAGGCTCGGAAGGTTGAATGATGAGGCACGAGGCCTTGAGGTGATTCCTTGACAAGTCGTATTTGACGGCGGTTTTAATGAATCCATTGCTTCTTGATCGTTGGCTGCGGGTCTTTGACCTCATTTATTTTTGTGAAGCTTACGCTTGAGCTTTTTTGTGTAGCACGCGAGCTTCTTTTTTTTTTTGTGCGGCTACGTTTGAGCTCTTTTTTTTTTTTTTTTTTTTTTTGGAGCATTTGAGGGCGAAGGCAAGCCCCTGCTTGAACTTTCTTGATGCGCACGAGGGCGAAGGCAAGCCCCTAAATTGTTGTCGACATGGGGTCAATCTTTTGATCTTTGAGTGACCTTTTGTTGTCCTTTGATGTTCTGCCGTCGTTGACTTGGTCAAGGTGATGGTGGGGACATGTTTTGGAAAGTGTATGGCTTGATGGAGGCCTTTGTGTGGGGTATGGTAAGGTGTATGGGGAGCTCTTGATTGACTTTCTCACACCAATTAATCAAAGCAATAATCATTTGTGGAATTACTTGTTGAGCAATGCAAGTGATCACATAGAACAAAATCATTTCATTAAATGTAATGTGGGGTGCAAAATAATGTCCCAAGTCTAGCAAGAAAAGAAAGAAAACTTTCGTATGGAAAATTGAAGACTTAATTACAATGTCAGGAGGACTGATTGAATGAGAACAGGTACTAGAACCTACGAGGTGGGCTGTATGATTCTTTGATTTGCGTCTCTTTGGACTCTTCGGCGGTTCCCAAATTCATTTTGGTTAGAACATTCTCGGCGGCTTGGGCCCGATTTTTCTCTCGTTTGACAACATGCTTAAAGATTTGTTTAATGCATTGTTCATTAATGTGTCTGCGTCTTTATCAAGTGAATCATTATTAAGCTGTTTTGGTTAGTTAATTTATCATTTGTTAAAGTGGCAATGAGGGATACTCGAGAAGGTCGAACTTTTATTCGAAGCATAAAGAAGCGCAATTTTTGTTACAAACACATAATCTTCGGGCATAAGGCCGTCGGACGACTCGAGAGACTTAAACTTTAAACCACGACAGGACTCGGGGTCTTTTATTTTAGAAGCTAGACTCTAGGAGGCGGGGTTAGATCAAGCTTCCGGACGATTTCTTCTTTCTTTGGTTGTGGGTCATGAGAAGGTAACCCGGTTCCTCAATGGCATTTTTGGCGCTTGAGAAGGTCGAAAGGCTTCTCGTGATGCTTTCCCCAATTGTTGTTGGGGAATTGATTTCGGCTTGTCTTTGGGACCGCGTGGGCATTCCAACTTTCCTTCTTCAATCGGCCTTTGGATCGCTTGTTTTAGTATGACGCAATTGTCGGTGGTGTGGCCGGGTAGTTGTGAAAAGCGCAATGCTTGCTCATATCCACGCTTAGGTTAGGATTCCTCGGTGATAATTCTCAAGGGGCTTGAGCATGTTACGCTTCATCAACGCCTCAAACACTTGGCTTAGAGGCATTCCAAGGTTGTCGAAGTCTTGAGAACAGCTGCGTCCGGGGAGGATTGTTATTTCTCGGGCGCTTGATCGCGGCTTCCTTGGACTCCGTTACGGATGTAGTGGGCTTGCTCCGGCGGCCTCCTTTCCTATGTTTGGAACAGGCGTCGAATTTGACGAGGTACTGTAGCGGTAGGAAGGAGCAAGAGTGGTGGTGTCTTTTGTAGGCTCGGCGTCTTTTCGAACTTGGTCCGGCATTGACCATGGCACGAAGGTCGGGATAGAAGTGGTGGCTAATCAAGGCCCTCGAGAGATGGTTTGAGGCGGGAATGGAAGATATCCATTTGCTCTTCTTTGGAAAGCGGATCCATTATCTCGCTAAGCTTCCAATTCCATCTTTTGTAGAACTCGCCAACGGGTTCATCATCCTTTTGCTCGGTGGCTTGCGAGATCGTGGCGGTTTGTCTCCCACTCAAGGTTGGCGCGGTACTTCTCTAGGAAGATCTCGGCGATTTGGTCCCACGTGGAGCGGTTTTACGCCTTTACATTGAGGAACCATCTTAGCGCGTGGATTTGAGAGAATCTTTGGAAGTGGTCCGCCATACGTTGAGGGTTGCTCCTTTAGCTCTCATACCCAGACATAGGTGTCGATGTGAGTTTTGGGCATTCCGTCCGTCAAACTTCTCCATCTACGGCATTACGAATTTTGGAGGGAGTGGGACCACCTTGCTCGGATCCGTGGGCATGAGGGAGTCCTTGCGGGAATTGGCTAGCTTGCCTTGCATGTCTTTCATTTGTTCAATCAGCCAAGCCATGTGAGGATCGGCGAGGTGGAGGCGGGTTTCCGTTCTCGGGGATAGAAACCAAAGATGGAGGTGGATTGGGCGATGGGATAGCCATTCGGGAGTCTGGGGAGGTAGTTGAGTGTATACCATCCCATACCCTGGGTTGTTGAAATTGGGGCGTGATTGCCGGGCCGCTAAGGGTTGTGTTTGGGAATTGGGAAATGATTCATTAGCCCCAAGTGGCGGTAGCGGAGTGGCAAGCTTGAGATGTCGGGATATCCGCTCGGGATACTGTCCACAGTGGACATGGATACTTCGATTATGGCTGCGAGGCTCATATATAGGCGAGAGGATTGAACCACAGGGGATACCGAGATGTATTGGGATGCAGTGGAGCGAGGCACGTAAGTGTCTTGTTAGTGCGAGCTTGATGTGCGGGCCGGAAGCTGGCTTGTCTTGAGGCGGGCATGTCGGGCTGCTTGGCCCGACGCTGAGGAGCTTTGAGTGAGAGGCGCTTAGCGTTCTTTGGGATCTCGTAGCTTGTCGGAGGCGGGACACTTGATAGCCTTGAGAGGCAGGGAGCCGGTATGTCTTCGTCTTCTATGAGAACAAAGGTGCCGTCGGGTTGGGAAGCTGCCACGGTTCCTCGAAGACGCAAGGTGTCGACAATCCAAGCTTCTTGCTCTTCTTGGCGGTTCTTGATGGTTTCGAAGGCTCGCGGCACCTCCTCCATTGTCTGGAGGTTCCTTAGTGGTAGGGTTCCGTTTCCCTCTTTGTTATCTGTTGATCCCGTCATGGGGGAGTAGCGGATGGTGGGGACCGATTGGTGGAAGGGCTATCGGACCTTGTGACCTCAATGCGAAAAGGCGGCTCCCGGTATTCTCAACCACTCTCGGTTATTTGGAGGGGTGATGGGTAAGGTTTAGACACGGGAATGGCCTCTTGGGATAAAAGGGAAAGCTCACGTGGCATGCGGTTTTCGTTTCTTTTATTTTTTATGATTTTTTTTTTGTTGTTTTAATTTACTTAAAACAGTGTTTTCTCAGAGTCCTAGGTAGGTTGGAAAAGATTGCTCTTCTTTTCGCAACTATGCTAGATCTGGGTCGATGGAGACCATACGTGCGGCTATAAGCCCCTCGTTTTGCACTGTATTTCGACATCCCGGGGTGGGCGGCCCCGGGCGAGGGTCCTATAGTGCAAGCGGTTTCCACCGGCCTAAAAGAAAAATCGAACCTAAGGACCGAGCTGTCATGTTCGTTTTGATGCGTTAGCCATGTGAATAGTGAACCGAGCCGGCGAGTCAAGATCGGGTCAAGAGTTCGGCATGACCTCTCTTTACCTTGCTTGCGCAAGGGATGCGTGACGTTAGGCGTTAGGTGGGTCATATCGTCATGGGCGACGTATCAAAGGCGTGATGACATGGTGTCATGCAAGCATGGATGTATATCGGGACGGAACATCGTGCAGGTGTAGCCGGAAATCAAGATCGGAGTCAAGATTTTAGCATGACCTTTCATCGCTTTGCTTGCGCGAAGGATCTTGAGTTAGAGCCTTGACTCGAAAATGGCCGGCATGGTATATGTATCCAGTTTGTATGACACGGGCCCCAGGTAAAAACCAACCGAGTGCGGACGAGTGTGACTCAAGACTCAAACGTGCGGGGTTGACGCTTGGCTAGGATGGGATGTTTGGAATGATCCCGTGCGCGCCCAAGAGGCCTAGGAAGACCAAACGGACTGCAGCGAGACCACTCCGGGTTAAGGGTTGTAGTGTGCGGTGTATCCAGGCGGCGGTGCGCGTAGTGTGCGGTGTAAGGCGGCGGTGTGAGTAGAGTGCGGTGTAACCGAGCGGCGGTGCGCGTAGTGTGCGGTCTCTAAAATTCTTTTACGAGTAAAATAGAAGTTTTTGAAGAATTTTAAATGTATGCACGAGATGTATATTGATGCATTTATTTTTTTTGTATTTTTATTTTTTGTAAAATAAAAAAAATAAAGCACATGCACACACACATAACGATTAAAGAAAGGGGTAAAATGAAAGTTTGACCCTCATCATCGTTTTAAAAATCTTTTGTTTTGTTTAAAAGTTTTTAAAACAAAATGTCCCAGGAGTCGCCAACCGAAATTACCCGGATCCGGCTCGCGCGCGAGCCCCGGCATCTCGCATTCGTCGGCTGTTCGGGAAGTCGCCGGATCAGAGCGGCACAATCGCGCCCGGCATCTGGCTTATTCCGTTTTAGCGTTGTGTGTTGGAGGTGTCTCGCCGGTTTGCCTTCGCATTTTGTAGAGTCGCCACGCCGTTTTTATTAAGCCCAGAACATTGAAAAAGGGCATCATTTTAAAGATAAATTTTAAAGCTGTTTTTGTGTGATGAGATTTTGAGTTCGGAGGTCGAGATGACTCCTCGGGAAGAGAATATTAGAATATTAGAGCTCACCCGAGTAGCCTCGTAAAACGAGTCTTTCGGATACCCTAATATCCTTTAAATGTTGTGTGTGTGTGTGTGTGCTTTTAAAAATGCATGCTTTGTATCGGATGTCTACATTGTATTGAAATGTATTGAAATAGAATAGGAAGGAAGCCTTACCAATGTTGGTTCGTGTCTGTCTTCCGCGGGGAATAGTGTTTGAGGTCGGAGTAGCGTTCGGATTGCTTGAGGGGATGCCGGTTGTCCGCGGACGATGATTTCGCGTGAGTTGAAACCGTAGTAGGCTGCGTTTGGGCGAGAGGATTCGGCGTGCGTGGGGATCGTCGGGATCGATCGGGCGAGAGGTTCGGCGTGCGTTGGAATCGTTGGTTGGATTCGGGCGAGAGGTTCGGCAAGGTTTGGGATCGCCGGTTTGACTCGGAAAGAGCGGGACAACGTGGGAAAGACCGAGCGAGGCCTCGGAGTACCACGAGGGGCCTCGAGTACCTCGAGAGTGCCTCGGGGCAGCGCGGGAGCGTCTCGGGAGCGCTCGGAGAGGCCGGAGCACCTCGAGGGGCTCGGAAGGCCTCGGAAGAATCCGAAAGGGGCCGGGAGTGCCTCAAGAGGACTTAGAAGGGGAGCCGAAGGCTTAGGGAGGAAGAGAGAAGAGGGAGGTGTGAAAAAATGAGGAGGGGAAGCCCTCTATTTATAGTAGTGGAAAACTGCAAAGAGGTCCGTACGGACCTCTTAGGTAATGATGGATTTCCGGGATTTGAGGGAATCTCGTGGACTTTAAGGGGATTTTCGTAATGATTATGTCTGGTGCAAAGAGGTCCGTACGGACCTTTTGGCATGCAAAGAGGTCCGTACGGACTTTCCATGCTCTTGTGAATGTGATGGCAAGCTAGCTCTCGTCGAGAGCTTTCCAACCATATATGGCACGTCTCAATCGGAGTTCGTATGAAGGAGTTATGACCTCCGGAAGTTTGCCTCTGGTTTTGTCGTATGCTGGGATGGAGAGCGATCCAGATTGGGGTACTTACAGCTACAACAAGCCCACCACAAGTAAAGATGCTTCAGTCAATGCCATTGCATTCAACCGCCCTAACGCCGGCAAGTATTCTCCTGTTCCTCCTCCCGAAAAGAAAAAGAGACACTATGAAAAAATTGAAGGAATCACTCAATAAGAACTCTTCGATGTGCTTGTCAAGAATGAGAAGATCAAACCAAGAGAAGGAGGTCCTCCTAAGGATATGGGTCCGAATCATGCTCATCACTTATTCTGCAAGTATCACAACTTCACCGGCCACGACACCAACACTTGCCACCACTTGAAGGACATCATCCAAGACCTCTTTGACAATGGAGAGTTAGAACGTCCCAACGTCATCACCAATCCTCTCCCTCGTAATCCATGAAGAAGATGAAGCTCCGAGAAGAAAACTGGACTTACCACTTTGGGGCTACCGCTATCCTCTCCCTTTCTCCTTTGATAGAAGTAGGTTAGGTTTTGAATTTTCTAGTATGAACTCGAAGAGTCGTTCTGTCTTTCTAGTACCTCTCACCTCCTCTAGTTTGTGTCATCTAAACTATCGAGTCTGTTTCAATTTATACATTAATCAAAGTCATTTTCTTTTCCTAAACACTCTCCCAAAGGTTGTTCTACCTCATTAGTATTATTTAATTCATGCAAAATAATGGACCATCCATTCCCTAAATCATCGAAAAAATAGAGACTTCTAAGCGAGTTTAAGAAGAAAACTATCATTAGAAGGCTTAAGGGCTGAACATTACCCCTACTGAAAGTTAAAGGTCAACAAGCAAAGAAAGTCAAAGGTGATGCTGTCAACTCTCATTCTAAAAAGAGTGGGGCTACTCAATTCAAAGCTTTGAGAGTACCAAAAAAAAAAACCCTCTCAAGCTTTCATCACCCCCACTACAAAGGTGAAAATTCAAATGCATGAAGGACTCTCCCACAAAAAAGAGGTCAAGTGGCACCAACAAAAGAAATGAAGATTACTCAACATCCTCCTACCACAAGTGAAGAAGACTTTCAGTATCAAGAAAAATGTTTACCCTTAAGTCATACTAATGATTGGCTTTCTCCTCAAACTTATTTAGAAATTTCTAGATGGTGCATGGTTCATTAAAAGGTAGAATAACTTTTCTAGATCCTTGAGCCAAGTAGCGTTTCTTGTCAAGTCTAGGGGCTTTTCGTTAGCTACTCTCATACACACTCTCAAAATTCAAGCATCAAAACTGGGGCTTCCTAACCTTTCCTCCCCCAGTCAATCTCTACTTCAACTCTTCAAAATAATCGAATCTGCATTAGGAGCTTTCCTCTTTGCTTCTCACTCTCATCATTAGAGAATACACTTCTCCAAAGAGTCAATGCTTGGATCACCTTCCAAATAATAGAGTCCGTCTCTCCTCAACTAAATTTAGATCTCATTTATCTCTCCTCAATAAGATTTTCTCAACTGAGTTCTCTTTGAGTTATCATACTATTTTCAAAAAAAAAAAAAAGAGAAAAGAAAAAGACGCAAAAGAGATGCCCGCTAGATTGAAAACCTGAAAGGGCGGTCTAGGCAAAAACCAGGGTGCTTCACTAAAAAAATAATAATAAAAAATCAAGGACAAAGGGAGAGTATTCTTCAACCTTCTTCATTGAACGTCATTCGATCTTATTTAAATCAAATCAACAAGGAGAGTCTTCTTCGATCACCTTCAAATCAAGAGAGCAGACTCACAAGCCTGTTCACAAAGTCATCTACCACTTGCAAGTAACTTGGGTCTTGAGACAACAAAAGGCCTTGGACATAAAGCCATTACGACAGTCGACAGATTTGTAGTCGTTTGCCTCCTAGAGACACGATTCAAGGGAGAATTAAGAATGAAAATTCGCAACAGGCCTAGATGTGTTCACACAAGGTTACTCATCAAAATTCTACAACAATGAAGAAATAGTACAGCCTCGCTGACTAGCAACAGATTCTGCAAAACCTGATTTGGTCCCAACTTGTCAAATACAAGTTCACTCATACAGTTTACCCATCTCAAATACAAATCCATACACATGTCCCTACATGTCCAAATACCATCTACTCATCCATAAAAATCACCACCAAAATGACCGTCCGGCCATTTACACGAATAGACGTGAACACCACCACATAAGTCCAGTTAAACAACTAAAATTTGAAAAATCTACTTGAAATCTTTATGTGCGACAGTACGAAGGTAAGAATCATTCGGGTCCATCCGAGCCCAATATGCATATATCCTTGCATTACAGGGGCCGACAGAACCTCCACCTCAACCGACAACTTCAAAGTCCGCGGCCTCGGCAACATCAACAAAGTCTGTGACGGCAGCAAACTTCAAGTTCGTGACCTCGGCGACACCAGCAAAGTCTGTGACGGCAGCAAACTTCAAGTTCGTGACCTCGGCGACATCAGCAAAGTCTGTGACGGCAGCAAACTTCAAGTCCGTGATCTCGGAAACAACTACAAAGTCTGTGACGGCAGCAAACTTCAAGTCCGTGACCTCGGCAACAACTTCAAAGTCTGTGACGGCAGTAAACTTCAAGTCTGTGACCTCAGCATCAGCAAAGTCTGCGATGGCAGCAGCGACAACCAAGTCCGTGACCTTGGCAACAACGGCAACGTCAGTAACCTCGGGCGGCGCACTTCAATAACTTCATCAACAAACAGGTATATTCAGAATTGGGTCAATTCCTTGATTCCTCAGTATGATTTTACCTTTTAAAAAAAATCCCTCTTCAATTTTTCAAAAATGCTTTTCAAAATACCTAAAATAGCCTTTTTAGTGTTTTGAAGTCGAACTACGTTTGGTCTGATTCTCTCTTAGAGATACGTAGGCAGCCGTGCGACACGACCATCCCAATGTTCAGAATGATGTCTTTTCTATCGACGACACTTCTTCTTTCATAAGACCTGTCGGCGAGGGGCTCTGTAGACACCCCATTCTGAACCAATAATTCATGATTACACTACTCTTCGTCTCTCTTTTATGTTTTGATGAAAGCATATCAGTTTCGTCATGTTTCGTTAAGTTTCTAACTAACCTCGTTAGTTTTGGACCTAACTGACTAACGAAATAACTGAAGAGGACAAAATAGTCAACCGACTAGTTGTTTCGCACGAGACATACGTGTCTTGCGCGAGATAACCCCTCTGCAGGATGTGCATAATCACAATCCTTCTCCATTTCAAACTCTTTTCTTGATAAACATCATCTAATCCGGTCATCCAATCACAGTTGAGTTCTGGAACCTTCCTTGAGTCTCCTAATCTTGGTGACCAAGTAATCCATCCACCTCTTAAACCCCTATAAATAGTTGATGGCTTTCACTATTTCAGAGGTCCCCGATCCACGATCAAAAACACACAACACACACATTTTGTTGGTTTCTCTCCCTGAAAGATTCCTACAAAATCACCCCAAAATCATCCCAAAATCACCTAAAGTTTGTTTATCAACCTTGTTGATCAACAAACATCAAAGCCCGAATCAAGAATTGAGGCGAAGCTCTGTCCGCATCAAGATTTGACTCTCATATTGAGTCGAAACTCTGCCCGAATCACTTCTCGACCGAGAAGACATCTTAGAACCACGTTCTAAATCAAATACTCCCTAAACGCTAGGTAAATTCCTATACTTTTACTCTCTTCTTCTCAATCTCTCTCTATTGGCTTTTAGAGTGGTGTAATCCCATCAAAAGGATTAGCCTAGAGTCCCTTCAATCAATGGAGGCGATCTCGAAGCATACAATCCGACATTCCTAATCTAGAAATTGATTAGGGTTTTCTTGTTCTTAATTAAATTGAAAAGATTGATAATACTCGATTGGCAAGACCGATCTCCGAATCGGGTGGAATGGATGCTCCTTGACCTACCCATTCCATAACTTAACCCCCGAACTCTCAAATCTCTTTAAAATCAAAAAGGTTTTTCTTATTGTTTTTCTAAATAAATAATAAGTGGCGTCTCAAAAGATGTTTAAAAAATTTACGCATCGCTACAATACCTCGCATCCCCAAAAATCCAGAATTGTTATCTTTTTACTTTTTGTGTCTGGTTGCACCTCTGATGACCTAATTCCTTTTGGACATTGAGGCAATTTGTGAGCGTGTGTTCCCTTTAGTTGTTAATGAAAATTTTGAGATTTATGAGTACCCCAAGATTGGAAACAACATAATTGATGAATTAACTAATAATGAAGATAATGAACTAGTAAATAACGATTCATATGATTAAACAAACCATGAAAATAATGAACTTTTAAAAGAATTAGCTCATCAGGTTCGTAGCCGTTATGAAAATGGGCCAGGGGCTGATAAAGAGTTACATACTATTAACTTGTGTCCCGAGGAAGAACCAAAGGAGATAAAGATCAGCAGCTTCTTCAAGGGGGAAGAGAAAACAACATTGACATCACTCCTCATGGAATTTGTGGATGTGTTTGTATGGTCCTACCAAGATATATCGGGGTTAGATCCGAAAGTAGTGGAGCACAAATTCCGCTGTCAACAAATGCCAAGCCGGTCAAGCAGAAGCTCCGTAAGATAAAACCAAAATGGTCACTACAAGTAAAAGAAGAGGTCATGAAACTGCTCAGTATGGGGATCATCAAGGTGATTGAGTATCTGACATGGTTATCAAATATTGTGACAGTACAAAAGTCAAATGGAAAGGTACGAGTCTGTGTGGATTTCAGGGATTTGAACAGAGCAACACCAAAGGATGATTTTACGCTCCCGAACATCGATATGCTTGTCGACACTACAAATACCTATGAGTTCCGATCATTTTTGGATGGGTTCGCCGGGTATAACTAGATTTTGATAGCTGAAGAAGATCAACAAAAGACAACATTCATTATTCCACAGGGGAGGGGGACATTTTGTTACACCGTTATGCCTTTTGGGTTAAAGATCGCATGGGCTTCATACCAACAAGTTGTCAAAACACTTTTCCATGATATGATTCATAAAGAGATTAAGGTGTATAAAGACGACATGATCATTCATTCCAAAGCCACAGATGGCCAGCACCTTATTGATTTGAGAAAATCCATCGAAAGGTTGAGGAAGCATAAAATGAAATTGAACCCTACAAAATGCACGTTCAGAGTAATAAGGGGAAGTCCTGGGTAATATAGTCACTGAAAGAGGAACTGAGGCAGATACCTCAAAGATTAAGGCCATCATCAACATGCCACCCCTAAAACACATAAAGAAATTAAAGGGTTCATGGGTCATTTGCAGTACATTAGTCAGTTTGTGCATCCGTTGACGGCTACATGTGAGCCCATTTTTATGTTACTCAAGAAGAATGCATCCATGGTTTGGATAGAAGAATGCCACATAGAGTTTGACGAAGTAAAGCAATACATGACATGTCCACCTTTACTAGTTCCACCGCACAAAGACAAAACTCTATTGCTTTACTTGGCGGGGAATGATGACGCCCTAGGGGATATGCTTGCGCAAGAGCAGAAAGATTCCACCAAAGCCATCTACTTTGTTAGTCAGAGATTACAAAGAAGTGAATGAAATTACTCAATCTTAGAAAATCATGTGTTTCTCTTGTTTGGGTAACACACAAATTGAAACATTACATGGAAGCCTTCCCAATCAAGTTGGTGGCAAGGGTTGATATGCTCAAATATATCTTCGAAAAGTCGTTCATGTCAACAAGGTTGGCCAAGTGATACTTCATGCTTGCAGGTTATGATTGCTACTTGTTGATCCCAAAGACGTATATACTCTTATAACCGTTCGACTAGATTTTGATGCTATGGAAAACACATCTGAATATGAAGCTTGCATTGTGGGATTGGAAGCCGCTCTAAGAGAGAAATGTATGAGTTTCAACGATTCTTTACTCATCATAATTCAAACGTCGGGCAAGTAGAAGATCCAAGATCTTACACTACGATGGTATGGTTCGCACCTCAAGTAGTTGATAGCACAGTTTCAAGATGTCACCTTCCATTATTTACCAAAGGAAAAATCGATTTGCTGATTCTCTAGCCACAATTGTTTCGCTAGTAGAAATTCTTGAGGGGAAAACAGTGAGGTCATTCAAAACATCAAAGTTGGCTACTCTGGCATTTTGTGCAGTGGTTGAGTTAGATCAAGAACAATCCGAGCAAGCATGGTAAGAAAGGAAAAGAAAAGAAATATGGATCTACCTAAGTTAGCATCCCGATATGTAATGATAAGGGATTGTGTGCACAAGAAGCACTATGAAGGGGTCAACCTTAAATGCGCCAACAAGACTTAAGCAGAAAAGATCATGGAGGAAATTCATGAAGGAGAATACATGCCTCACATGATGGGGCTATGCTAGCCAAGATTTAGATGTGGGTACTTCTGGACCACATTGGAAAAAGAATTCCTTAGAAAAAGTGAAGAAATGCATGAAATGTCAAGTACATGCAAATCTTCACCATGCTCCACCGAATCAGTTGTACAACATGACCACTTCTTGGCCATTTTCTTCATGAGGAATTGACATAATCTGGAAAGTCCACTTGACAGTTACCAATGCTCAATCTTTTGTCTTGGTCACCATTAATTACTTCACAAAATGGATTGAATATACATCCTACAAAATGCTTACTTCCAGGATGTTGGCTGAATTTGTGAAGAATAACATCATGGGAAAATATGGGTTCCATTCGAGATCATTTCAAATAATGGGTATCAAAGACATGGATGTGTGAATACCCCGTCCCGATGCAACGCGCATTCGGAAGTTTCAAATAATTAATTATATAAAGTCGGATCGAAATGGGATATCCATTTAGTGACACTCGCTTTAAACCATATTAAAATATTAGTTTAACTTTTGAGAGTCGCCACGCCACTTTGATATAGCCCAAAGCTTTGAAAAAAGGCTAAACAGTTAATTGGGTTCGGGGGTCAAGTTACAGCAGAAGAAGAAACGTTATCACTCCTATTGCCCGACGAATCGGTCTTTCTAGCATGTGGGGTGTTGGTTGTGTGCGGTGTTTACAGGAATAGATAGAAGAAACGGGATCATGCATAAGGAGGAGGGGAGAGAAAGAATTAATTGATGATCACACCCTAGAACCTTTGAGTTAGGCCCTCGGAAGGTGCACTAATCAACGTTCATCCTTGGGGGATTGTTGATCATGGGATAATTATAACTAAGGTGGAAGGTAAGAAATAGTTTCTAGATCCATTGGGTTTCTCGGGCGAAACCCTAGATCATCCTCGGCTATTGCATATTTAAATATATTAAAACAGTCCTAAATCTAGCATAAAGGAACAATTGAAATATAATAAACATGCAAATATAACATGACAATAATAATAAAGAACAAAAAATATTAAAAAGAGTCTTACCAATTGTAGCAAGACTTTGGGGTCGAATCTAGGGCGATTCGAAGAGAGTAGGAAGAACTGTGGGTAAAACAAGAGTAGTCTCGTTTCTCCCGAGTGAATTGTGTGTTTAAATTGAGAGCCGGGCACACTTATTTATAGTGCTTCGGTACTTGGGCTGGGCCAGCTGAAGGGTCGATCGGCCCTAAAATAAGGTTCGATCGGCACAAAAATAAAGGGTCGATCGGCCTTAATTTAAGGTCCGATCGGCACTTAAATTAAAGTTCGATCGGCCTTAATTTAAGGTTCGATCGGCACTAGAAATTAGGTTCTGGCGGCGGCTGATAAATGGTCGATCGGCCAAATGCTTCCTTGGCCCAACCTTGGCCCAAATGGCCTAGAAGCTGGCCCCAAATTGCTTCTCCCTGGCCGGCCCTCCTTGTTTCCAAATGGCCTAGAAAGCTCGGCCACTTCCAGCAAACCTTGGCCACATAAAAATAATTTTGTACCATTTGTTATCCGTTTCGTTCCGCGATTTTCTCGTTGCATTTTGACCACTTTAATGACTTCTTTTGCAATTCGCTCTTTAGGATTTTATTTTTCATTTAATCCCAGGAATTTTAATATATCAATTTTGTCCCAAATATTTCATATTTCCAGTTTAGTCCCTGAATTTTCCAATATTTCCATTTGGTCCAAAAGCTCCCAAATGCCAGTTTAGTCCCAGATTTTCCCGAATTGCACTTCAGTCCCTTTTTTCGGACCGGGTACTAACAGGATGTTCTCCTAATTGAGCATAAGATTGGCAGGCATAAATCCTTTCCCTATCGCCCTCAAACTAACATGGCAGTTGAAGCGGCTAATAAGACAATTGAGACAATCATCAAGAAAATGGCAGTGACCGGTAGGGATTGGACCGAGAAGTTACCACTAGCTTTGTGGGGCTACCGCACTTCAGTCAGATCAGAAACAGGTGAAAGTCATTATGCGTTAGTTTATGGGATGGAAGAAGTGCTACTAGTCAAACTTTAAATTCCTTCACATAGAGTATTTCTAGAGAATCACATCAACGAAGTTGAATGGCTTAGGAGAAGATATTAATAGTAAGCATTGCTGGACGAGAAATGGGTAAAAACATAAGCGCACGAGAGCTTATCAACAACGCATGGCTAGGGATTTCAACAAGAAGTGAAGCTAAGAGACATCAAGGTTGAGGACCTGGTACTTTAACAACACAAGCTTAATGCTCTCAATCCCATTGGAAAATGGGGACCTCATTGGGTAGGACCTTATGTAGTGAAGAAGATCCTAAGCGGTTGTGCAGTATAACTAGTGGACTTGGATGGTGATTGACTGCCAAAAGAAATGAACAAGGACAAGTTGAAGAGGTTCTACTAGTAATGATGGTGGAAAAAGCGAAAAAGAGATGACCGCTAGATTGAAAATCAAAGGGCGGTCTTGGCAAAACAAAGGGTGGGCATATAAAAAAAACATCATTCATTTGAAGTACGAAGACATGACCTCTTAAAATGGGAGTAACGTAGGAAAAATTCGAGTCCGTTGTAATGAAACAACAAAATCTAATACTCATTTTCAATAACATGTAATTTTATTCATTATTTGTAACATTTTTACTGATTACCATGAATTTGCTAAGATAATAAATAAATAAAATTGGCCTGTTAATTGCAATCTCTTGGGTACTCTCAAATCTCCTCTCTCTCTCTCTCTCTCTCTCTCTCTCTCTCTCTCTCTCTCTCTCTCAAAGTTCGGATAGGTTCAAATTTGTTTCCCAAAAGCTCTACGCAAAGGTGGTCTATCCACGATACAACAGTGTTAAGGGAGCTAAACAACCAAATTAGATAAGGCTCAGGAAAAAAATGCTACCATGATACTTGGGAAGGTTGGTCCAAGGATCCCTGCATCACCCCAAGCCGTCTGTATATGCCCTGAGAACTCGGGACCCATGTAAGAGACAGGATGTAGCCTTGCTGATAAATAATCTGCTATTGACCGAACTGATTGAGGACCCGTAGGGGCTGGTTAAAGGATGAATCTCTCAATCTTGGAAAAATAACATGCTCAAACCCCAATGTCCATCCCATATACTGCTGAATATTTCAGAAAGAGGGGGGCCACTATATGTCTGCAGTAGCTCGATAAACAAAGAGAATCTTTCAATGTTCTTCAGTCTTCCCCTCAATAAGAAGACCTCGACGATGGATGGAAAAGGGAAAAAAGTCAAACTATGGGACATACACCTTGAAATAATCCCGTAGCCAAAAAGTCAAAAGCCAGAGGCTACCATGTCGCATATCCCATGTCCGATGAAGTTTGTCTAGCTCATCCAACATCTCCCCAAAAATCAATAGCACAATGTCACAATCCTTCCCCTTGCCTTGAAGTTTAATCTCAGCTAGCATGGAATCAGCAGTACCAATTGGATTCACAAATAGGATCTCATTAAACATACAAGCATCTAAGGCATTTCTCTTGAAAGATTACACTACCAAATCCTCAAAATGAGCACAGAAAGGCTGAGGGAAATCGGTGATGTCAACCAACTGCATATCAATAGGCACGACAATGGGATCCGTCAATGACATGTCTAGAATAGCCGTAAATTCCTCCATTGTAAGGACCATCTCATTCACGGTAAAGTTAAAAGTATGACTCTCGGGATCCCAAAAATTGACAACTGCAAGTTCAAAATCGGGCTTCAATTTCTAAAAGCTCTCAACGAAGAAGAAAGTGGTTCCAAATGGCTATTTCAACTTTCTGGTCGAATATATGGGGCTGATATTGTAGTTGTTAGAGATGATTTACAAAAATTGGCAAGGCAAGAAATTCGGCTACCTAACTTGTGTGCTTCGCGCACCTCTTGTCAGGTTCATGCGAGCTTTACCATTAAGGCTAGAACCACACGGGTTTGCCTATCAGAGAACTCGAATAAAACCCCCTCAGTCTAAGCAGAAACCCAGGCACAACTGCCTTTAGTTCAGACCTGCCTTACGTGTCGTGAAACTTCATGTAAGTCTTCCTTATTTAGTAACTTTATTCGAGTTCTCTGATAGGCTAGAACCACACGGGTTTGCCTATCAGAGAACTCGAATAAAAACAACTACAATATCAGCCCCATATACTTTATTCCAATGTTTCATTAATTGTTTTTTTACTATGTTATTGTTAATGTGTCAGTGTTAATATTAATAAGTGCTAGTGTTAGTATTTTAGAGTACCAGTGTTACTTTTTTAAAGTGCCAATGTTTGTTATTATATGTTTAATAATGTGACAGTGTTTGTTTTTGAACGTGCCAGTATTAAATTTTGAATGTGCCTATTAACAAAATTTATAGTGCATATACCTACTAACAAAATTTAATATGTTTGAACAGAGTAGGTGAATTGTAAATGCTTTAACATAAATGATTTGACTAAACTTAATGATTTGTAACAACTTTTTATATGTGCCCGTGCTTGGGTTAGTAAGTGCCAGTTTATGTGTTATAAAGTTTCAGTGTTAGATTTATAAGCAATTGTATTTATAATTGCCAATGTTATTCTTTTATATGTGCCAGTGCTTTGGTTAGTAAGTGTCAGTTCATGTGTTATAAAGTGCCAGTGTTAGATTTATAAGCACTTATATTTATAATTGCCAGTGTTATTCTTTTATAGTGCCAGTGTTGAACTTTATTAATGCCAGTGTTTGAACATATTATAAATTATTGACAGGTTTTTAAGGGAAGAACAAGACATAGGTTATGCTTGTGGCACATTCAACAAAATGCCATAGCATACTTTGGACAACTAAAGACAGATGAAGAATTTAAAAAGGAATTCAACAATTGCTTGAGAGGATGTAGTGATGAGTATGAGTTTGAAAATTATTGGCATTCAATGCTAGAAAAATATAATACTCTTGAGAACGGATGGTTCAATTGTTTATATAGCTTAAAAGAGAAATGGTGTACAACATTGAGTAAAGATTTCTTCTCAGCTGGCATATTATCTTCACAGAGAAGTGAGAGCAAAAATTATGTCATATGTTTCAAAGCAAATAGAAACACATCCCTAACACAATTCTTTGATATATTCAACGAGACAATAAAACGTTGGAGAAGTACGGAGCAACGAAAGGAATTTGATTCAATAAACTCAAAGCCTCGCACAGAAATACATGGTGGTTTAATAAGACATGCAAGGGAGGTTTACACGGCAGAAATATTCAGATTTTTTTGAGAATGAGGTCAAGGCTGCTTTTACTGCAAAGTATAATATTGGCTTTTGTATAGATGAAAACAACAAGTTGTTTGAAGTTGCTCATGAGAACAATCCAGAAAAGTTTGAAAGTGTACTTTTCACGCGAAGTAATGAAACGATAACTGTCAAATGTACATGCAATCATTTTAGTGAGGTCGGTTGGTTGTGCTTTCATTGCATTAAGGTTCTCAACTTAACAAATATTGATTGGATACCGGAAGAGTACATTCAAAAAAGGTGAACAAAGACAGACAAATCAAATGTATGGAATAAAACTTACCAAGGGATATCTACTACTTAAACTGAGCAAAATAATTCAATTCCTTGGAAACAACAAATGGCAAGAAAGTACTACGATTTGATAATTACATGCCATGAAGACATTGATGCAAGAAGAATTTTAGAAGATGGGTTTAGTAGAGATACACTGCTAATACAAGAATTACTCTCCCGAAAAGTATAAGATGTTGGACCAACAACAAGTGAAAATAATAGTGCTTCAACAAGCACAACATTAAGTGCACCACAATGACGGATCCTGTTCGTGCAGATACAAAAGGTAGAAAAAGAAAATCCAAACAAAGTTTGAACGAAGAAAACCAATTACTAATGAGTATGGTTCGAAGACCCCGAATGAACACTTGATTTGATATTTTTGTAACCAAACATTAGTGTTTTAAGACTGTTATAACTGATTGTATGATAAATTTTTAAGTAGTGATTGTTGATTTTAGAAGTGCCAGTGTTTATTAAATATAATACCAGTACACTGGTTTTGTAATGACAGTGTTTGTTATTTGAAGTACCAGTGTGTTTTTGGAGTGTCAATGTTACTTTTTTGAATGTGCCAGTATTGTTATTATATGTGCCAGTAATTTTGGGCAAATTGCATTTTAGTTACCCGAGTTTGTCGATATGTTTCAATTGGTTATCAAATTTGCATTTGTTATAAGTTGGTTATTGAGTTTGTCTTTTTGTTGCAATCAGGTGTAATTTTGGATGAACCGTTAAAAATCTAATAAATAGCATAAGATGTGCCGCTCACTGTAGCGATGGTGAATTTTTTAACATCTTTTTGAGTCGCCACCTATATTATTCGTTTGGAAATATAGAAAAAAACCATTTGAAAATAGATTTTGGGTTCGGGGCTTAGGTTATGGAATAGGAAGGTCAAGGAGCACCCATTCCACCCAATCCGGAGATCGGTCTTGCTAAAAAAATGAGGTTTTCAAAGGAAAAAGACATTTTTAAATAATAAATAAAACAAAGATCCATTTAACGAGGTTAAACGTAATATAGGATCGATTGCTTTGAGACCATCCCCATGATTTTGAGAGGCTCTAGGCTGATCCTAGATTCAATGTATTTATACCACTCTAACAATCAATTAGAAAGGGAAAGGAAGATCACCTTGCGCGAAGTGATTCGGACAGAGTTTCGACTCAAGTTTAGAGTCGAATCTAGATGCGGACAGAGCTTCGCCTCAATCCTTGATTCGAGCTTTGATGTTTATTTATCAACAAGGTTGAAAAACAAACTTTAGGTGATTTTAGGGGTGATTTACAGAAATCTTTCAGGGAGAGAAACCAGTAAATGTGGGGGTTTTGACTTGAAAAGTCTGGGATCCAAAATACAAAAAGTCTTCAGGTATTTATAGGTGTTGGAGAGGTGTTGAAGATGAGATCAAACACCTTGGAAAGGTTCCAGAACCCAAACTTCATTGGATGGCCGGATTGATAAAGTTTTATCCCGAAAGAGGTTGAAATCGACGAGGAAACTGCCATCTGCAGGTCTGCAGAACTCTTTTATCTCGCGCGAGACACGCCATTCCGCGCGAGATAAGGCGATCGATGGACAATTCTGTCCTTCCCTCGTTATCTCGTATGCAGCTTTAGTCCAAACTAACGGTACGTTAGCCAAAACTTAACGAAACATGACGAAATGGTGGATTTCTACTTCTTGACTCAAGGCGAGACTTAGAGTGGTATTAATATGCTCCGATGGGTTCAGAATGGGGTGTCTATAGAGTCCCTCGTCGACAAGTCTTATGGAAGAAGTCATGTCGACGATAGAAAAGACATCATTCTGAATATCAAGATGGTCGGGCCGCACGGCTTCCTACGTATCTCTATCGGAGAATCAGACCATAACGTAGTTCGACTCCAAAACACGAAAAGGCTGCTTTAGGTATTTTGAAAATCATTTTAAAAATCGAGGAGATTTTCTTTTTTGAAAAGGTAAATTCATACTGAGGAATCAAATCAAGACCCAATTCTGAATATACCTGCCTGAAGATTCGCCTGTCTGGGCTCCGAACCTGCGGGAAATATGTTAGAAAACAAAGGCTTACCTATCCGGTCCTTTGAGTCATGTCAGTTTTGTGACGATTCGCCTGTCTGGGCTCCGAATCGGGCTTTTTGTTGAGGATGACGATTCACCTGTTTGGGCGTTGAATCGAGCTTTTGATTTGACGATTCACCTATCTCAGCGTTGAATCGAGCTTTTGTGATGACGATTCACCTGTCTGGGCGTTGAATCGGGCTTTTGATTTGACGATCCACCTATCTGGGCTCTGAATCGGGCTTTTCTTTTGACGATCCACCTGTCTGGGCTCTGAATCGGGCTTTTCTTTTGACGATTCACCTGTCTGGGCTCTGAATCGGGTGGGATGAATTGATCTCTGGATCAATCATTTTCGGGCGACTGGTGCCGTATGGGTCGATTGTGCGGGTGTCACGTTCGGCTCGTTCCGTGACTTGCGGTGTCGATTTTTCCACGTTTCCTTGCTAGTGTATCACTTCCAAGGGTATACGTGTCAAAATTTTGAATTTTGACGTTGTGTAGACGCTTATTGTCGAGGACAATTTTGTACATTTTCAGAAGGGTTATCTCGTGTGAGATGGCTTATATCGCGCGATACATCTACTGTCGAGGCAATATAACAACAGCTGCTGTTTATTTTGAAAAACATCCATTTTTCAAATTTTCTTTCCCAGCTTGAGCCAAAGCGATTTTTCTGAGATTTCTTGGTTCTTTGCTTTGTTGATTTCCCTCTTCAATCAACGTTCAATCCCTTCTTCTTCCAATATCAATGGCGCAAGAGAGGAAAAATCTGACTTTTGGGAGTCATTTGCTTGGCAAGGATTACCCCCGTGACGACCTCACTTTTGATAGGGATATGCACATTTCTCATGCCGTTCGTGAGGGTTTGATAAGAGCTTCTTTCTCAATTCTCATTTCATGCATTGCATTGCATTCGAATCCATGTCTTTTGAATCCCAATTTCATCAAATGGGCAATTTTTTCTTCATTTTGTTTAGAACTTGGTTCTACCTTTATGCATGCTTTGTTTCTGTTGAATTTGTTGGATGTTTGACGTTATATTGTGTGTGTATGAGTCCCCTACATATCATAAATTGTAGGAGGGGTTGATTCGGATAGTCGAATGCATCTTTGGGCATGCTTTTCTTGTGCGCACGCCAAGTGTTCGATGAAATGCCTCACTGAAAATTTTCTTTTATTTCTTTCAATTTCTGCCATGGAATGATTTCTAACGTTGCTCCTTGGATTTTCCTCTGTTTTGCAGTCGTATAGGCCAACCAAAAACTGTCGCGGGAGTCCGAAGCTTGCCAAGGCTTTATGGCACAAAATCAAGGGCTTAAACGGAGTTCGAGCTAGGATGGCTCAAACGGGGCTCCTTACCTTCGTTGACAATATCCAGGGAATGAGGCGAACTCCCCAGGTCCTTCTGGCAATCAGAGAGCGGTGGTGGGATACTACCCATACGGTCCACCTTCGCTTTGGGGAAGCCACTATGATCCCGACAGATTTCCTTGCTATCACGGGGCTGGAGTTCACCGGTGTCGCCCTCCCGAAGACTGTGGGTTACAAGCCTGTGAGTCCATCCGTGTGGAGGCAGCTGATTGGTTTTGCCCCTAATAAGGTTAAGGGGTTTGCTGCTGAGTTGTCACCCCTCCGTGCTCAGCTTGAGGCTTATGCGGTTAAGCTAAATCCGAACACCTATCGGTTGGTGAGGGGTGCTCTCTAGTATATTATGTTAGAGACTATCTTTGCTAACCATTCTTCTACGGCTCGCCTTGCTCTCTTAGGTTTTCTGGTTGATTTGGATGCTGTGGGGACGTATGATTGGGGCTCAGCCGGGCTGGCTTTCTGTTATCACGCCATAGATGAGTTTGGCGGACTTGGATGATATAGAGTATGATCACTTTGTGGACCACATTTAGATCGGTCCTCCTAAGTTGGATGAAGAAGTAGCAAGTCTACAACTTATCCCTCCTTTCATTTCTGAGACATTCCCTGACAATGAGATCGTGTACCTCGATGAACATTATCAGCCGCAGAGCAAGAACATTCTGCTTGCCGAGCTTCCTGATAAGTATAGATTCCCAGCAGGCACTGAGTGAGAGAATAAATCAATAAGAAGAGGAGAAATAGTGAGAGAATGCCTCCTGATTAGGCGATTCTCTTGATAGATAAAGCATGTTGGGGGACTTACTCCATTTTGTTGTGACCGGATGTCGGGAGACTCATTCTGGGTAAAGATATGGTCGGATGTCGGGGGACTCATTCCTATTACTAAGTTGGATGCCAGGGGACTCACTTTGTTTTATTTCGGGTGCATGCCAGGGGACCCTTACCAGTTACTGTGATAGATACCAAAGGGACACACTTCGTTATAGGTGCGATTGGATGCCAGTGGACTCATTCCAATTGTTGCGGTGATGCCAGGGGACTAACTCCGTTGTAGAAGCGGTTGGATGCCAGAGGACTCATTCTAATTGCTGCGGTGGATGGCATGGGACTCACTCTATTGTAGATGCGATTGAATGCCATGGAAATCACTCCAATTGTTATAGTGGATGCCAGGGGACTCACTTCATTGTAGATATGATTGGATGACAGGGGATTCATTCCAATTATTGTTGTGGATGCTAGGGGACTCACTCCGTTGTAAATGCGGTTAGAATGGATGTAACAGTTGAGATGACGTCTTCCGTTGAATTTTGAATTGCCATACTGCTTTGTCTTTTGTGCAATTGATTCAACATTGACTTATCTTGAATGCTGCTTTTATGAGTTTCAATAGTGCTTGGGAAGTTGTGTTGTTGACTGATTGTAGGAGAGCTATTAGAGACACTGGCCGAGCTACTTATGGCTTTGGCTGAGGTTACAGGTATGCTGGCCGGGACATTACAGAGGCTACCAGTTTAGCGTAGGGATGACCAAATCCGGTCCGGTTCCGGTTCCGGGCCTTGAACCGCCGGTTCCGGTTCGGCCAAATGGTAACCCTTAACCGGCCCGCACTAACCCCGGTTCCGATTCATCCGGTTCCGGTTTTCTCCCAGGTTCGCTCCGGTTCCGGGCTTTTTCGGTCCGGTTCCGGTCCGGTTCTTTGGAAAACGTGGAAATTTCATCCGGTTCACGGTTCCGATTCCGGTCCGGTTTGACATTTTTGTAACCCTTAATCGGCCCGCACTAATCCCGGATTCGGTCCGTCCGGTTCCGGTTTTCCCGGCTCACTCCGGCTCGGCTTTTCCGGCCCGGCTCCGGCCCGGCTTCCGTCCGGTTCCGGTCCGGTTTGGCCATCCCTAGTTTAGCGAGGTTATATGTTGATCGGAGGAGAGGCGGGAAAAAGCACTTAGGGGGTGAAGGCATGTCGGTGATAATGCAGAGGATGAGAGGGAGGAGCAGGAGGTTGAGGACGGTTCCTCTGACGAGAGCAGCTTTCATGTGTCAGGCCAGTAGGAGCCCCAAGTTTTCTTTTGCTTTTATTTTTTTAAGTAGAGAGAGAGGGTAAAACAATATTTAAACACTTAATTTATTTAATTTTCCTAAATTCTTATTATTTTATTCCTAGTTAATTTTTAATCTATGTGAGGCTATTTTACAAGTTTATTGTGCCCTAAAGTGTTGTCTTGGTGCTTGAGTTGTTGTTGTTGATGTTTTTTTTATTTCTGAGCTGGTCTAAACTGAAGGCAGATGTGCCTGGGTTTCTGCTTAGACTGAGGGGGTTTTATTCAAGTTCTCTGATAGGCAAACCCGTGTGGTTCTAGCCTTAATGGTGAAGCTCGCGTGAACCTGACAAGGGGTGCGCGAAGCACACAAGTTAGGTAGCCGGATTTCTTGCCTTGCCAATTTTTGTAAATCATCTCTAACAACTACAATATCAGCCCCATATATTCGACCAGAAAGTTGATATAGCCATTTGGAACCACTTTCTTCTTCGTTGAGAGCTTTTGGAAATTGAAGCCCGATTTTGACCTTGCAGTTGTCAATTTCTGGGATCCCGAGAGTCATACTTTTAACTTTACCGTGAATGAGATGGTCCTTACAATGGAGGAATTTACGGCTATTCTAGACATGTCATTGACGGGTCTCATTGTCGTGCCTATTGATATGCAGTTGGTTGACATCACCGATTTCCCTCAGCCTTTCTGTGCTCATTCTGAGGATTTGGCAGTGTAATCTTTCAAGAGAAATGCCTTAGATGCTTGGAATTAAATATAAGTTACCTCTTCAATTGCTTTCGACATTGCAAAGTCTTGATCGGTGAAAATTATTTTTAGTTCTTTTCCTCTCATTGATTTTACGAATTCTTTGAGAATCCAAACAAATGTTTCTGTCTTTTCATTTGTTAAGAAAGCACAACCAAAAATCACCGTGTTCCAATGGTTGTTAACCCCAACTATTGGTGCACAAATTAGATTGTATTTATTTGTGTCATAAGTTGTATCAAACACAACAACATCCCCATACAATTTATAATTCTCCTTCATCATACCATCTCTCTAAAACAAAGTACTGAGTCTACTTTCTTTCCCAAACTGCATTTTGAAGTAGAATCCTTCAACCTCAACTTGGCTTAGTCTATCAACTACAGTCTATTTATCGCCCATTTCTATTTTTTCCATTCTCAATCTCTGTACAAAATTAATATGAACTCTTATTGTATGCCCAACATATTCCTCCCCACCAAGTGTCTTTGCTAAAACATTACATCCATCAGTTGACTTGATACCAGCTTCTTCAAATTGCTCTATTATTTTACCTTTAGCTTCTGATATTGACCTCTCACTATGCTTGAAGTGGTTCCATTCTGGCCTTATCATCTCATGGTTGTGTTCAGTTACGTGTCATGTAACTTCATGTAAGTCTTTCTTATTTAATAACTTTACTCTTATAAGAGCTTGACAACCTGTCCTTTTAGAAGAAGCTTTTTTTCTTCAATTTCCTCTTTCGGTTTTCAATTCGTTCCAATGGAGATGGAATCTTAATTTCACCGACTTATAATGGAGCTGGAACATCAATTTCATTTCCTGTTCCTTTTGTGTATCCTTGTCAAGAACACATGAAATACTTATCTATTGGCCTTTATGTTTTCTTCGAGACAAGTGAGGTTGTCATCTTAATACTAAATCCCAATGCATTAGAATGATTCTTGTACAATTGATACAATTCTTCCCATGTCTTAGCTTTTATCCCCAGCAGAGATGAAGTAAAATCAACATGCCTTGCTGCAACTAAAATAATATTAGATTGACAATAACACTATAACTAGATAAACAGGTGCTGGCATATTATATTAGAAATACTGGCACTTTAAAATACTGATGCTGACACTTTGTATTAGAAAAACTGATGCTGGCACTTTGTAACACTGAAACTGGCATCTTAAAACACTGTTGTTGACACTTTTAAATACTGATGCTGGCACTTTAAAATACTGATGCTGGCATATGTAATAACAACAAAGTAACACTGACACTCCAAACAACACTCACTGGTACATATAATAATGCTGGCGCAATAAAAACAGGTTACCGCACATTTACTTACAAACACTTGCGAACACAAGCACATGTTTCCACTATTGAAACTCTAACACTTGCACTTTTGAAACACTGATGCTGGCACTTTGATACACTGATACTGGCACGTTCAAACACTGATGCTGGCACTTTGAAAATCTGATGATGGCACTTTGTAACACTGATACTGGCATCTTAAAACACTGATGATGGCACTTTACAATACTGATACTGGCACTTTAATGCTGGCATATGTAATAACAACAAAGTAACACTGACACTCTAAACAACACTTACTGGTACATATAATAAAAAAACTGGCACATTCAAAAATAAACACTGGCATATTATTAAACAAATATTGTACTACAAAACCAGTGAATGTTAACACTGGCACATATAATAATAAACACTGGCACTTTAGAAAAATAACACTAGCACTTCAAAAAACACTTACTGGTACTTCAAACAACAAACAACAAAAAAAGTGTACTGGCATTATATAAAAAACACTAGCATTATAAAATTGGCTTACCTGTTTCGTGATTATCATCAACTACTTGAGGAATTTGATCAATTATAGTAGCATTATCTGCAGTAATTCAATTATAATGCTAACTAATCAATTTTCGTGAGTGTACTGGCACTTCGAGTAATGAAGAATTCGAATAATTACCAGTTTCATCTTCAAAATCATGTAAGCTCATGTTAACCTAATCAAAAATTGCTTGTATTGAATGAAACAATTAAGATTGATTGTAAATATCTCGATTGATAACAATGTCAGATTGGTAACTGTAGTGAATGCTATAAGGGAAGTCAAGCCGCTCAAGGAAGGACCTACGAAGAAGTCGAAGACTTAGAAAACTTTGAGAGCCGAAAACTATGCATTCAACTATACCGGACCGCAAGCTTAAGATGAAATCGTGAATGGACCGCCTCTGCTCGAATTTCGTAGACTTAGATCATCGCAGGCCGCTCCACTTAATCCTCCTCGCAAAAAACCGCACTTCTTGTAATTTTGATTACTTTGTTTTTGTTTTACTGTTTTAATTATCTTCATTCCTACCTGTAATTGTAAATTTCAAACCTCTTTGAAGGTAGTAATGAAAGAATGCATCATTGTTGATTCCAAAACCTTGTTCATTCAAACCACTTGTTTGTAGAACAATGAATGCATTGTCTTAAAACTCATGCACATATACTTAATCTTAAAACTCATATTTTGTGTTTGATGTTTAAATATTCTGTTTAAACCGCATACTTAAACTAAAACTCATACCTTTTATGTATGCACTGAATGCATTTCTATACTTACAATGTGTAAGTCTTATATATTTCAATAGTATAAAAATCTATAACTTAGGCTAGTGTGTGCATTGACTTGGGACATGATTTACCAAGTTAATTATTATGGACATATTTTTACCAAGTACAATGTTTGCATTTGCTATAGTAGGTAATGACATCAATCAAATAGGAAAAGATTGTTGGGTATGCATACTTTAACTCTCCTAGCCTTAGCTTTAATTTAATTGATACCATAACCTCATCTATATTTTCTGGACTTTAGGCACATAAGTAATGAAGCTTAGACTTCAATTTTTTAGTACAAGTCCAATTTATAGAATAGGTCTATTTAGGCTTAAATATCGGCTCACTCCGCATTGGGACATGAGGTTTCAAGTCAAGAGGTTTTGAAGTCATGCAAAACCGCAATGCTAGTGCAAACCTCAACATGAAACCGCACTTAGCAAACCGCAAAGCAAACCTCTCTTGTGAGACCGCACTTCTAAACCGCATCTCACTAACCTCATCCAATGATTGATGACTTGAAGAGCTGGACCCCTTTTGACTGATTAATCCACGTCATCAACGTTGAGTCAACTACGAGTTCAATCAACGTGACTAACAGTCACTCAGAATTTAAAAAAAAAATTGAAAAAGTGACAAATATCCTTCATCCCAGAATGTCAGCTGAGGTCCGCACAACCTTATCAACAACTTCTGAACAAAAGTACAAAAGTGAACACGTGGACCAATCAGACCGCACCAGCACTGTACTTGCTACAGCTGTACCAAACGGCTACTTTTTGGTGCTTGGGTATAAATACCCCCAATCTTCATCATTTGAAAATTGCTTGAGAATATTGATTAAAGAGAGTCCTTTGAAGATTTGAAGATATTTTCCAGATTTTCATAATCTTTTGAATCTTCATCTTCAACCTTCATACCTTCAAGAACAAATCTCCAAAATTCTTAAATTCAAGCCTCAGAATACCAAGATTTATTGTGCTCTATATCATACAGATTTAAAGAGCCTTGAATCTTGTTTATCACACACACACCTCACTTGATTAATCACATAGATTAAATCATTTGAGATACACCGGTTATAGTCTAGGATTCGCTTCATTATTTAGATTTTAGTTTTGAGTTTGATTCTTGTAACCTTGTAATTTCTCTCATCATCTAATACAAATCTAGTAGTTAGAAAATCCAAGACTAACCATCTTGGTAGTGCATGTAGATCATTTACGATTGAACCACTCCAAATATTGTGTTCATTAATTTCTGCATTTTCTTTATTGTTCATCATTCAAACTAATTTGTCTTATCTGTTTGATCTTTATAGGTTGTCCAGATTTGTAAATTGTGTTTATAGTTAATCATTGTCAAACCTCATTTTACTGTTTTGTAAACTGCACTACTAAACCTCACTCTGTTACTTGAGAAATTTTGCTGTGCATTTTACAAACCTTACGATTTTGATACACTGCAAGAGCGGTTTTGTAAGCAAGAGGTTTTGTTTTCAAAAAGGGTCGAAAATTTTGTAACAGCTATTTACACCCCCCCCCCATCTAGCTGTTTTTCACCCTTGTTGCCTCCTTTGGGACCAACAGACAGTAACTCGCCCGGAAGAGGGGACAATGACTCACGTGAGTCCGGGAGGGTGGACCATCATAGGTCATAAATAAGGTGACCGAAGTTGTCGAGCAGATGGACCATCAGATGATTCATGCGTATCTGAGAGGAATCAAGCCAATTGTATTTCAGATTGTTGGGGGAGAAAAGAAGAGAAATTATCTGGGGATTCTAATCTTCAACGAGTAGCTTACGGCGTCTCAAACCTAACAAGGACATTTTAAGGCATCTCACTCCTAATCTGGACGATTTAAGGTGTCTTAACTCCTAGTGGGGAGAAAAGAAGAGAAATTAATGACTAAAGATTGTAACTTGAAATGGGATTATGAAGAGTTTGGGGATATGATAAGTCATATATCCCACATTGCTAGAAAAGGGAAATTATGGGTGCATTTAAGATAGCAAGTGGTCAATGATGCTTGTTTTACACTAGCTCAAAGAGCCCAAGCCCGAGTATGAGCCTGAGCCCTAGCCCAAGCTTGAGCACTGTGCAAAGGGTGCATTGGGAATTTTAGGGGACACTTTACACTTTGAACACGCATATTGGTCGCTAGGAGTTGTGGAGTCTTAAAGTCGATCAGTGTGGAGGAGTTGGTGGAAATGGAAAATGAGTACGAACAAGTGTCAAAGTTGGTGATCAAAGCTAGTAAGCGTGCTGCACTGCAGAGGCTGCAACCATTTGAAATGGTTACAGCCTGTTGATTGATTCATCTATCTACTCTAGTTCACTTCTCCGTGTATGGATAATTTGTTATTTTTTTTATTTTATTTTAGCTAGTGTTGATTTCAAGCCCACCAGGTAAACCAAACTGCACAAGACTTTGTTAGTGTTGATTTCTAATAAAATAAAACCATTTATCTCAATACAAACAATCTCTCATTACTTGCCTATGAATTGTTTTCTTCTACTTCTACCCAAATAAACAAACCATTTCATCTCCAACACAAAATTGCCAGACATTAACAACTACTGCAAGTGGGACCAGGTTAGGGTGGTCTAAGAGTGTTCTTAGGGCCACTTATCCACGGAGTTCCAGCAATCGCGAATCTCCACAATGCACTAACATGCTCCGGCGATGCGTAGTCAATGCCGACACGAGGACCCACAAGTATACTCTCCGCTTCTGCTCCATCCAACACTTCCAACCCTCCTAAAATCACACTTGAGCTACCATTAGGGTTTACATCAAAAACATTTCAAACCATTTATCTAGAAAGACAAGTAGCCATTAAAATAATAAAATGAAATAAAACTTACCGGGACTGAAAAGAGGATGATTAGACCACTCTGTCGAAAGTCCCAAAGCTTGACCAATCTATGACATGAAGGAATCAAGTGTGAGGGAGTTGAGTTTAGACTTTATAACAAGCATAGTTGCGAAAGGCGCTCGCCTCTCGCCATAATCGCGCCTGGGAGGTTTCACCGCCTCCGCGGATTGTGGCGGTCGTTTTTTAAAAAGCGACAAACATAAGAAAATTCCGAGTCAAAGTAGGAATCGAGAAGCTGTCAAATTGGGATTCTAGGGTTTTCAATTTTATGGAAACATCGTCAATTTTTGAAATTCCGAGTTCGATTATGAAATTGATTAGGAATTCCGAAATCAATTAGGAAATCGATTATAAAATCGATTATGAAATCAATTTCATAGATGTAAACCAAGCAATTGATCGACTCACCATTGACGACGACGAAGGCCCTTCGCAAATCACGGCACTTTTCAGGTTAGCATCGACTCGTCGTTGGTACTCTGCGTCTCGGTTTTTTTTTTACTCTCTTAAACGTCGATTTGTAAATTGCGTACTTCTCTTTTATTTTATATTTATTACGTTTGTTTTCTTTTCTTTTTTTCAACAACAACGTGCGTCTGTCTCTTTTATTTTATATTTATTACTTTTGTTTTCTTCTCTTTTTTTCAATGTGTCTTCCTTTCATGGTTTTTAAGCTATTTTTTATTTTTTATTTTTCCTTTGTTTAATTATTGGTTTTTTCTATTTTTAAGTTGATGTTTAAATTTATTTTTTCATAAAACAAGAAAACTTTTGTTATTTTTTTAAATAATGTTCTTTCTTTTAGCTGTGAGATCATTATAAACAATGTCGAACATCTCCTCTACTCATTCTAAACGGAAGGATCCATGTTGGAAATACGTGACATTAAAAGATGAAAAAATAAAAATAATACAATATGTAATTTTTGTGGACTTGAGTTCAGAGGTGGGATATTAAGAGCCAAACATCATATCGTTGATGAAAATCCTAATGTAAGGGATTGTGAGAGTGTGCCAGATGATGTTAAAGAAGAAATTAAAGCATTTATGGGCATAAAGCAGCAAGCTAAGGAAAAACGAATTTTCGATAAAGATATCCATCAGCAAAGGATAAGAGAAGAAACTATGAGAAATTATGGGGATGAACTTGATGGTGAGGATGGCGGAGAACAAGGTCATTCAATTAAAAAGCCAAAGATACAAACTAGAGGGCCCATGGATAATTTTGTTAGTCATGGTGGATCAACAGCAAAAAACATGAAGAAACAAAAGATTCAGAATGAGGAAGCATTGAAAGTGCTTAGAAACAAAGCATGTTCATCTTTAGCTAGATGGTTTTATGATGCAGGGATACCATTTAATGCAGCGAATTATGATAGTTTCCAAGAAGCAATCAATGATGTCGGTAGATGTGGAAGGACAAGAGAGAGTGAACTTTGATTAATTTTCTAGTCAACAGTCCTAAAGGGAGTATGTTTCTAAGGTCAGTTGATGCTTCAGATTATTGCAAAACCGGAGATAGGCTATGTGATTTGCTCGGTCAAGTTGTGGAGGAAATCGGTCCTGAGAATGTTATACAAGTTATAACTGATAATGCTTCCAATATGAAAAGTGCTGGTAAGTAATAATTTGATATTATAATTAGTATGTTTATGTAATTGTTCTAATTATTATTTTATTCTCTTTTACATAGGTGAGAATTTAATGGAAAAATATACACATTTATTCTGGACACCGTGCGCTGCTCATTGCATGGACTTGATGTTGGAGGATATTTTTAACATTCCAAGAATGAAAAAAGTATTTGAACAGGCTATAAAGTTGAATAGCTACATTTATGGACGTCCTGGGGTCGTGAATATGATGAGGAAGTTCACCAAGCTGGATTTAGTGAGACCAGCAAAGACTCGATTTGCAACAGCATTTCTTACTCTCTCGAGGTATGACAAGGTAAAGAAAGAGTTAAGGGCAATGTTTATTTTCGATGTTTGGAATAATAGCAAATGGGCAAAGGAAGAAAAAGGTAAACAAGCAACTAAAACCATCATGGATGCTAGATTTTGGAAGGTGGCTAAAGAGGCTCTTTTGGTCGCCGGTCCTCTTTTTAATGTCCTTCGATTAGTTGATGGTGAGATAAAGGCTCATATGCCATATATCTATGAAGCCATGGATAGAGCGAAGGAAAAAATTGCAAAGAATTTTGAAGACAAAGAGGAGTATTCAGAGTTTTTTTCAAATAATTGATAGCAGGTGGGAAGATCAACTTCATCAACCTTTGCATGTTGCTGCTTACTACTTGAATCCAGAGTTTCACTACACGAATAAGAATATTCACGAGGACCAAGAGGTTTGGGATGGGTTTGTTAAATGTCTTGAGAGATTGATACCCGACACAAATTCTCAAGATCAAATAACCAGACAATTGAAGGTTTATACAAATGCAGAAGAACCATTTGGGTCGGTGACGGCTAAAAGGCAACGATACACGATTGCTCCGGGTAATATTTTATTTATAATTTGATGGATTTCATGTTTATAGTATAACAACTATGAGTATTAACTTGTTGTTTCTTCAATTCGTAGGTGAGTGGTGGAGGCTTTATGGTAAATCAACTCCAGAATTGCGAGAGTTTGCCATGAAAATCACTAACTTGACTTGTAATGCTTCGGGATGCGAGAGGAATTAGAGTTTCTTCGAGCATGCATGTATACAAAATTTAAAAAGTGTGAGTTAGCAATAATATAAACGTTAATTCATGTAGCCTTGTACTAATTTGGATTAAAATAATTACAGGTTCACAGTAAGAAGAGGAATAGGTTGGATCAAACCAAGTTAAATGACTTGGTCTTCGTAAAATATAAGCAGCTTTAAGGCAGACGCGCTACCAATCCCGATATACAATCGATCCAATTTGTTTAGATGAAGTTGATGAATGTGATGAATGGTATACCAAAGATGATGGTGATGAAGTGAATGGTGGTGGATTAACTTGGGATTTGGTTAGTAACGTGTGTGGCGCTGAGGATCGTGCTTATACTACTAGAGATAGGCCAACCAAATCAACTCCATCACACGGAAGTGACGGGGGTCTAAGTAGCTCAAGGAAAAAGACAACTACAACGATTAAGGGGGGAGGACAAACTATAGAGATTCCTAGGCGAAGTAGGCCACCACCACCACCTCTACACCTTCTTGATGAAGATGAGGAAGAAGAGGAAGATATAGAGCTCCTTGAGAAAGCACACAACTTGGATGGGAACGTAAATGATGACGAGGAAGATGTTGAGATACTAGATGATGATGAAGAGGATAGTGTTTCTGTCGGGGGGATGGATTGGGGTCGAGGCTAAGATTTATAGGCCTTAACCCTTGCTTGACTTGCTTTTGCACGATTTTAGAACTTTATTTCCTTTCTTTAGTGTTTTATACTTTAAATTCATTTCAATTTCTTAAACTAGTATTTATTTTGTTGATTTGAACTATGTGGTTTAAATTTATGCACCTTTTGCCTTAAAATTATCTCTTTTGAAGTCTAAATTACGTTTAGGATATTATTATAAGTGAAATGGCATTTATTAAATGTTTTATGTTAGTCCTTAATATGTTTGAATTTTTGTTCATATGTTACAGGTATATTTATATATTTTTCAAATATTTACTAATTTTTTATTTTATTTTTCCGCCTTGCTCACCTTTTTGCCGCTTTTCTATCGCCTCGCCTTTCGCCTTTCCAGGTGTGTATCGCCCGCCACTCACCTCTCGTCTTTAACAACTATGATAACAAGACTAGAATTTAGTAAACAACAAATTGTCCCTTCTTCTATATGATTTGGGCAGAATATGGAGGGTGACGCTTCTGGCAGTTTTACTTGCATTGAATCTTAGGCTCCGTTTGTTTCACGGAAAATGTTTTACGAAAAATGATTTACGTAAAATAACTCGTTTTACGGTGTTTGGTAACTACAAATAAAAAAATTCAATGGAAAATATTTTCGGGTCAACGGAAAATAACTTGTTTTCCTCCGTAAAACGACTTACTGACCTCGTCCTCGATAAAACATTTTTCGCCTGATGTTCTCTCCCGTTTCTCTCCAGGTACGCCATTTTCTTCCCTTCTTCTCCTTTCTCTTCCCCTCCTCAGTAAAACATTTTACTACCTCGTCCTCAGTAAAAGCCCTAATTGTGGGCGGCGGGTGGTGGCGAAGAAGCGGCCGTGTGGTGGGGTTGATGGGTTTGTTAACATCGTAAAGAAGCTGCAGAGGAGGGAGATTTGTTAGAAGCGTGACCGGGCATTCAGTACGAGTGATGCTCAGGAAAGGTTTAGGAACATTCGATTGCAGGTTAGTTTTGTTTTTACCTCTCATTTGATTGAAAGGTTTAGGGCTCCTGATGTTAATTTGACCCCTAATTGAACCTTTTGATTTATCCAACTCAAATTCATACATTTTGTGTTTGGTTCAAAAAAGGAAGTAAATGTTGCCCATGGTTTTGGTTTTGGTTTTGGTCTTGGTTTCTCATCTATATAATGAGTTGCTTGGGTTCATTTAAGTATTTAACTCTCATTTTCTGAAGGTTTTGAATCTCATTGCATTGTTAGAATTCGACAAAATATACCCAGATTATACGAGGCATCTGCAATTTACCAAACATCGGAAAATATTTTCTGGAAAACATTCTCAGATTTACCAAACAAGTTTATGTCATTTTCCGGAAAACGTTTACATTTTCCGGAAAACATTTTACGGAAATCATTTTCCGTAAAACATTTTCCTTGAAACAAACGAAGCCTTACTACTCAATTTAAAAGTGTTTTTCCATCTGTTTGGTTATGTGTGTTCAAGATCAACAATCAAAATATGCTAAAACTATAACTCACATGTGATCAATATTAACCAATTTTATTACATATTTCAAGTTTTTTACAAAGGCAGAGTTTGTGATCATTTATTAAAATACATGATAAAATCACCATCAATCTATACTAATATAAAAGCAGAGAATAGATGCACGCCAAAATTAGAAGGGATGAGTTTTCCGGCTCATTTCTAACTTCTATAAAAAGACAGCGTGGCATTTGAGCAAAATTTGTGTGCATCCATTTGATTTATACCAGAAAAGTCATTTGAATTTTTCTCCTCAAAACCGAGATAGTGCATGAGTTCCCATTGGCTTGATCAGCTGGCAGTTTTAATCTTTACATTCAGTTAGGGGCAAAATTGTCAAATAAGATTTACACTTTTTTTTTGTCTCTTTTCGATGATGCGGGATAATGCATTCTTGACATTTTTATCTCAAAATAAAAAAAAGTTCTTTCTTTATTTGAAATTTAAACTTAACATTTGCTCTCTACATAATTTTTAATTGTTCAAAACACCATCTTTTTTTGCATGTTTACTGATTGGAATGAACAAAAGTACACATTTTACCAAAAAGGCTTAGGCTTATGCTTTTAAACTCTCTAATTTTGTTCATTTTTTAAGCTCTCTTCTCCTTCTTCACTTCAGTCTACACACGAAAAAACACAATCACATAATGAAAAACACACACGAACAAACACGAACACACAATAAAACACACCCAAAAACAAATAACTCACTCTCTATTTTTTTTAATGCAAAGCAGGTCGACTGAGAGGACGCAACCGGGATGAGAGAACCTTCATGGGCAATATGAGTTGTGGCTTCAAGATCGCCCTGGCACCGGAAAGGTATCTTTGCATGTGTCGCCTCCCTCCGCTCTACTTTTCACAAACCAAAAACTGTTTTGTTGATTCAAGGGTGCACATATCAATTTATGTTTGTGATGTGATTTTTGATGTGAGTGTTTGTAGGTGTTTTGGTGGTGATGAGTGAAATAGTAGTGATTGTCGTTTCAGTGATATCGAGTTGAAGAGAGAAGCTGAGCGAGGGAGTGAAACCGAGGGTAAATGAACTCCATGATAATGGTTGGATGGGGAAAAGAGAAGAGAGAAGGGTGATAGAGATACTATAGATCAAGAATCACAGTCCATATATTCTTCTTAGTCTATTATTATTTGTACATATAGTTTCCTTATAGCATTTTGTAACTAGGGTTAATAATTGTATCCTTATTAGAATAGGACTATGCTACTTGGTCTCTAAGAAAACTCTAGTATATATATAGGCCTGTTTGATGCGTCTTATTGGGAAGTGCTTATGACTTTTTACTTTTCATAAGTCATAAAAGTGTCGTTTGATTTCATTTTTTGTAAAATAAGTCATAAAAATTAAAAAATTAAAAAAATTAAAACAAAATAAAAAAAAAAGTAAAATAATAATAATAATAAATAATAATAATAATAATAATATTATAATAATAATAAATAAATAATAAATAAATAAATAATAATAAATAAATAATAATAATAATAATATAAAAATAAAATAATAAAAATAATAAAATAATAAAATAATAAAATAATAATTATTATTATTATTAATCAAACAGTCATACTTACTTATGATAGCTAATCAGCACTTCAAAAAAACTAAAACTAAATCAAACAGCATCATTCATCAGCTCATCAGTCATAAGTCATCAGTCGTAAGTTATCAGTCATAAATAATAAGTCATTAGCACATATCAATAAGCTAAATCAAACGGGCCCATACTTTATCAATGTGAATAACAATACGTTCTTTCCGTTATTCTCTCCTCTATCATGGTATACAGAGCATAGGTCCAAGTGACCTATTTTTTCCGACCTCCCTCCTACTCGGCCTCTCCTCCCCCTCCCATGGCTGCCGATTCTTCTCCTCTTATTCTTCCTAATTCTGCCGAGCCAACTAAACCTCTTATTGTTATCTCTCTTTCCCACATCCTCAAACTCACCCCCACAAATTATATAGCATGGAAAATCCAAATTGAAGCAATTCTGATAGGACGGATTTATACTATCTATTTCCTAGGTTATTCGTTCCTATTATTCTTTATTTTCATGTATTTAGTATAGATTTGATGTAATTTGAGTGAAATATGAATTGTGAAAAATTATTGAGAAACAATGTAATTCGAGAGAGATTTAAAGATTTTACCTTGTAATTGGATTTGGTTCTCAAAGAACTCAAGAAGCTCATCTCTACATCAATGGAAGCCGTCAAGGCAAAATTCAAGGGTGTTTGGAATCGCAACAAGGATCAAAGCGGGGCTTGAGAGAGGAGAAAATCAGGAATTGTTGATCAGGGGACGAGTCGTCCCCATCACCACCAAGTCTTCCCCATCACAGGACGACAGAATCAGAGACGCAGAAGACGGGGACGAGTCGTCCAAGAGAGGACGAGTCGTGCCTTGGCGAGCGGCAATTCAGGCGACGGGATTTTTGGGCCGAATTTGGTAATTTTATTTTCTTTTCCTTTTTAGACTAGGTATTTTAGGAGTATATATACTCCTTTCCAAGTTGTTTTAGGTTATCTTTTCCATATCTTTACATTAGTTTTTCCTTGAAAGATTGAAGCTTTGATTTTCATGGAGGGCTAATTCCCTACCACTTTGGATAATAATTCTTGATCTGTTTTGAAGATCAATTGAGGTTTTATTCTTTCTACCTTTTTTCTCCCTAATTATAATTTTACTCGTGCTTATTGTTAAATCTATTTCTAAGGTTTTGAGACTTGATCAATTTCTTAATCCTTTTAATTGATTTTTGCTAGAATTCCCTTTTATCGTGTCGGACTAGGGTTTTCATTGTAGCAATTTCATAATTCTTGTATGTGTCATCTTGAAATGTGATTAGGGTAAAATTAGCTTTATTTTCTATTTGAAAAAGAATAGAATAATTCCTTGATCTTCATCTCTTAGAATTTCATCAATTAATATTTAAAATCTAGACCGTGTCGGCTAGGTTTCATTTATCAATTAGGGTTTTTAGTTGAGCGTTTCGCCGCTATTAACTACTATCAAAGAAGAGATAGAGATTTTATATCTCGTGATCAAGTGATTAGGGAAAGAAAATAAAGAATGAACCAATGATATTGATTGATAAACAGTGATAGTTTTATTTATCCAAGGTGTTTTTAAATCTTTGTTTACAACCCAATCTATTTTCTTGCTTTAGTATAAATACAACAAACAAATCAATCAAACCCCCAAACTGGTTTGTGACTATTACATAAACAAATAACCGTTCCTCAGTGAATCGACCCTGGACTTGTCCTTGCTGCAGTTTTGTAGCCGAGTTTTGGTAATTAATTTGTAGGCATGCGACTTTAGCTTATCAAATTTTGACGCCGATTCTTGAGAACGGTGTTTATTTGTTTGTGTTCTTATTTAATTTTTGTATTTTTTCTTTTATTTGTTTTCTTATTTATCTTTTATCTCTTTATTAGTTTCACCCTTGTCCCCCCGTTCAACTAATAATCTTCTTGAGCTTCGTGATCCAGAAATAGAAAAGACTTTTAGGAAGAGAAGGAAAAATCTATTGGTGGATAAGATGGAGAATGAGGTTGCACCGCCACTTCCACCCCAGACCCTAAGGCAAAGAGTAGCTCCTAATTGGGGAGAGCAACCACACGCAGTTGAGTTCCCTGCCTTGCCTGATGGTGTCACTTTTGAGCTGAAACCGGGGCTATTGAATCAGCTGCCTCACTTTTATGGTTTGCTAGGCGAGAATCCAAATCAGCACATTTCTCGCCAGTGCAAATCACTAAAGTATGAAGCCTAAGAACTCTTCCGATTGAGCAGCTGTTACTGAGAGCGTTTTCTTTCACTTTGAAAGACATCGCCAACACATGGTATTATCATCTACCACCGAATAGTATCACCACATGGCAGCAGATGAAGAAGATGTTTCTTGAGGAGTTCTTTCCACCTGACCAGATAAACGTGATGAAGAGAGATATCAGCAATATGGAACAGAGGGCAGATGAATCTTTATATAAGTATTACAACAGGTTCCATATGCTTTGTAGGAGCTGTCCATATAATGGTTTTTCTGAGGAGCAGTTGGTCATGTATGTCTATGGTGGGTTAACTGTTCTAGATAAAAGGTTAGTGGATTCATGTTGTGGAGGAAGCATTCTAAATAAGACAACGGAAGAGGCGCAGAAATTATTAGAAGATTTGGCTAAGAGTACTAGAACACATGGCAAGAGGTCCAGTATTAGACGGGTTAGTACTATGTGCACAAGTAGTGGGGAGAATGAGAAACTTGAGTCCGAGGTCAAGGAGTTGAAATGTATGATGAAGCATCTACTGTTGAGTCGGACAGAAGGTCAAGAGAATGTGAATTTAGTTGGGTTCCCACAGCAGCAGCAGAGACAGTATAACTATGGGGGTAATCAATCCAATGCTAGATGGGGACAACCACCACAGCAGCAGCAGTAGCAGTCTACAGATGACTTGGTTCGTTCACTAGCCCAGAGTATGACTAGTATGAATAGTGGTCTCCAGCAGTAACAGCAGAAGACAGATGCCAGTATTAGTAACCTGCAGAGACAGATGGGTCAGATAGCAGAGGCAGTGGAGATAATGGAAGCTAGAGAGGCGGCAAAATCATCACCTCAAACTGAGAATCTTCCGAAGCAAAATGTTAGCGCAGTGTATGTGAGGCGGAAGAAGAAAGTTGATGGACAGATGGTTTCTATAGAGCCTGAACAACAGAAGGTTGAAAAGAGTATTGAGCCGGAATTGGAGGTTGAGAAGACGGAACCGACAGAAAAAGTTTTGGAAGAAAAGGGTACTACATCGGAGTCAGTGCTACCAGTATTTGAGCCGGAGGTGCCTTTTCCTCATGCCTTGAGAGAGTCGAGGAAGCCTGAGCCTGACAAGGCTATTTTTGATACTTTCAAGAGGCTAGAAGTGAACATCCCATTCTTGGACCTTCTTCAGACCGTTCCGAGATATGTTAAGTTTCTGAAGGAGTTGTGTACCACCAAGAGAAATCAGAAGCTAAGGAGTCAGAAAAAGATTAAGGTAATTGAACATGTTAGTGCAGTATATCAGAACAAGATGCCTAAAAAATGTAGTGATCCAGGCATGTTTGTGGTTTCGATATCATTAGAGGGTAGCTCAGTTCAGAAGGCTATGCTCGATTTGGGAGCTTCCATCAATGTGATGCCATATTCATTGTTTGAAGACATTAAGTTGGGTAGGTTGGAGGATACGCGAGTGGTAATTCAGTTGGCGGACCGATCTAATGCATACCCTAAGGGGGTGGTGAGAGATGTAGAGGTTCGGGTTGGTGATTTATTATTCCCGACGGATTTCTTTGTTTTTGATACGGAGACTGATGCTAAGGCTCCCATTCTGTTAGGGAGACCATTTATGTCTACCTCGAAAACTAAACTTGATGTGAAGAATTGCTCGTTAACCATGGAGTTTGATGGGAAAGTGGTGAGTTTTAATGTGTTTGGTGATAAGACTTTTCTCAAGATTGTGCGCAAAGTGTGTGCCATGAATTTGAGTGAGCCGACTATCAGGGATGGGGCCACGGTGGTGGACTTTGATGTTGGGTTTCCAAAACTGAAGCCGGATGAGAAGAAGAAAGGTGAACCACCAAGGGTGGGGTCGAAAGCAAAAGAGAAGAAGGGGAAGCTGAAATGGTCTCCAACAGGGAGGCATGTCATAGAGCCGAATCATCTTCTAGAGGTAACTTGTGAAGATTACTTTCATCCCCCCTATATTGATGAGGCCCATCTTTGTGAGGCCTCCTGTCTCATTACTTTAAGTTCTTTGGTGCCCTTTCCCCATGTTTTATTGTCCCGTATTTATTGTTTAGTGTCATTGAGGACAATGTCTAGTTTAAGCGTGGGGGAAGAATGAATGTTGTATCATTGTATATCCGTTATAATTATTTCAAAAAAAAAATGAAAAATGAAAAAAAAAATAGGGGCTAGGTGAAAACCGAAAACGGCACCTAGGCAAAAGGTGAGAAAGTGAAATGTATACCATCTTTTATATCACCGGAGTCGGAGACATAAGGGAGGTTTGGAGTGTTGGGTAGGATCACTGGAGTAGGAGGCTTGGATAGTGGTGCCTAGGATTTAGAAACCCTAGTTCATGTTTGGAGTTATATGGAGTGTTGGTGCTTTTCACGAGGAAAATCTTTGTTTAAGAATCGCAAACCTTAACAATGATTTCTTTTTGTGAGGGTGTATGTAATGTGAGACAAGCGTGGGGGAAACATAGGACATATTTAGTTCCCCTTGGCTTTTATGGGTGGATTTTAGCTTGGATACCGTTTTATATTAGGAGTTGGTATCAAGTTAAGGTTATTATTTTTATTGTTTATATTTTAGTATTATAAGGAGACGGAGTTTCTATTACTCCGATGGCTATTATTTTTCTTTGACTTGTGTTGGCGGCTTAGAGGAGACTAGGAATCATTTACCCTCCATGCATCTATTTTAGACTGGTGTTAGATTGGAGATTAGGATATTACTCAGGGACGAGTAACGGTCTAAGCGTGGGGATATTTGATAGGACGGATTTATACTATCTATTTCCTATGTTTTCCGTTCCTATTATTCTTTATTTTCATGTATTTAGTATAGATTTGATGTAATTTGAGTGAAATATGTGTTGTGAGAAGTTATTGAGAAACAATGTAATTCGAGAGAGATTTAGAGATTTTACCTTGTAATTGGATTTGGTTCTCAAAGAACTCAAGAAGCTCATCTCTACATTAATGGAAGCCGTCAAAGTCAAGGCAAAGTTCAAGGGTGTTTGGAATCGCGACAAGGATCAAAGCGGGGCTTGAGAGAGGAGAAACTCAGGAATTGTTGATCAAGAGACGAGTCGTCCCCATCACCACCAAGTCTTCCCCATCGCAGGACGACAGAATCAGAGATGCAGAAGACGGGGGACTAGTCATCCAAGAGAGGACGAGTCGTGCCTTGGCGGGCGGCAATTCAGGCGACGGGATTTTTGAAGCTTTGATTTTCATGGAGGGCTAATTCCCTACCACTTTGGATAATAATTCTTGATCTGTTTTGAAGATCAATTGAGGTTTTATTCTTTCTACCTTTTTTCTCTCTAATTATAATTTTACTCGTGCTTATTGTTAAAACTATTTCTAGGGTTTTGAGACTTGATCAATTTCTTAATCCTTTTAATTGATTTTTGCTAGAATTCTCTTTTATCGTGTCGGACTAGGGTTTTCATTGTAGCAATTTCATAATTCTTGTATGTGTCATCTTGAAATGTGATTAGGGTAAAATTAGCTTTATTTTCTAATTGAAAAAGAATAGAATAATTCCTTGATCTTCATCTCTTAGAATTTCATCAATTAATATTTAGAATCTTGACCGTGTTGGCTAGGTTTTATTTATCAATTAGGGTTTTTAGTTGAGCGTGTCGCCGCTATTAACTACTATCAAAGAAGAGATAGGAATTTTATATCTCGTGATCAAGTGATTAGGGGAAGAAAAGAAAGAATGAACCAATGATATTGATTGATAAACAGTGATAGTTTTATTTATCCAAGGTGTTTTTAAATCTTTGTTTACAACTCGATCTATTCTCTTACTTTAGTATAAATACAACAAACAAATCAATCAAACCCCCAAACTGGTCTGTGACTATTACATAAACAAATAACCGTTCTTCAGTGGATCGACCCTGGACTTGTCCTTGCTGCAGTTTTGTAGCCGAGTTTTGGTAATTAATTTGTAGGCGCGCGACTTTAGCCTTATCAAACTCTCTTAAGCCACAATCTTTATCAATATATTGATGGCTCCCTCCTTGTCCCTTCTCAATACCTCCCTCCTAAGTAGGGATGGCAAATACCCGAAACCCGACCCGAACCCGAAAAGACCCAACCCTAATAGGCCGGGTTTGGGATTCAAAATTGAAAACCCGCCGGGTTTTTATAGGGTTCGGGTTTACCCCCGCCCCGCCCCGAACCCGCCCCGATTAGCTAGGAAATTACAAAAATACCCTTACCTGACTAAGAGTTGTAACTTGTAACCAAACAATGTTTATGTTCTGACTGTAATATTTCCAAATATGTTCAAACTTTCATTTTGATTGTTTTCTGCTTTGTTTACGTTCTGTTTAAATTGTTGGGTTGTTCAAACTTTCAGGGCATGTGATTCTTACTTAATCATCATGAGTACATAACTATCTCCTACACCACAAAGTAAGGCAGGGTTATCACCCATATGCTTGCTTAGTAAATGTTCCGCGCCATTGCTTAGACCTTTTTTATCTCAACTATTCCATGCTTGAAATCCTATCTCATGTAGAATAAAAAAAATGCATGTAAGCACTACTTGAAGTTTGAATTTGAACTTTGAAAGTCTTGTATTTAGTTTTGTCGGAGCAGTATACGTATTTTGCTACTCGGGCCAATTTTAGGGCGAGGGTTACCAGATAGCATCGTGTGCCTTTCTTTGTCCCTTTTGAACGAGGGATTGGGTTTGGTTAACTATCGGGCGGGGCGGGCGGGGCGGGCTCGGGTATGCAGTCGGGGCGGGCGGGTTCGGGAAAGGGTAAATGACTATAGGGGCGGGTTTGGGAAATGAAGAACCCGTCCCGAACCCGCCCCGTTGCCATCCCTACTCCTAAGGAACCTACCACCCCCACCATCGAAACACCAAAAGGCGCCACCACATCCGCCCCCACTCCCGCCTATACAACCTGACTCCGCCAAGACAATCTTATCCTTGGTGCCCTAGCCGGCACTCTCTCTGCTCCTCTTGTCCCTCTTATATCTCAATGTTTCACAATTTTCGACGCTTGGAAAACCCATCCCAAAACTTATGCGAACCCATCCAAAGGTCATCTTAAAACAAATTAAAGATCGCCTCTGAAATATCACCAAAGATCCTCGCTCTCTCTGATTCAAGATCTCAAAACTTGTGTTGATCAACTTGCCTCCCTTGGTTGCCCACTTGATTCCGACGATCTCGTTGATCATGTTCTTGAGCAAGTGCATGATTCTGACTATGACAGTGTTGACAGTGATGTTCAAAGTCGCGATAGTCCCATATCCTTTAATGAACTTCATGAAAATCTCATCACCAAAAAACTCTCCCTTAAACATAAAACCAAAACCCTCCCCACCTTCCCTGCCACAATTATCCTTGTTGCAAAAAACCCTCCCCGCTTCTTTAATCCTCGCTACAACCCTCCTCAACCTGCTCTTCTTCCCACACCATCTCCCAATCTCACCTCTTTCTCCCCCCGGCCATCCGTCCCCTTCAAGGGGCAGTGTCAATGGTGTCGTGCTCTTCGTCTTGTCTGCTCTTTCGTCAACAATTCCCCATGGCCACCCCACCAAACCGTAATCCTTTCCCACGACCTTCATATACAGACCATGCACACCTCGCAACCCCTCGGCTCATCATGCTTCCTTCACCTCGCCACCTCCCAACCCCTCTTCTTGGCTACTTGACAGTGGTGCCACTCATCATGCCACATGACCTTGATACTCTTGCTCTTCACTCTTCCTATTATAGCTAGCACTGAAAAACTTCTAACTGGTGATGGCTTTGGTCTCAATATCACATATTGGTTCAACTTCTATCTCTACTCCTACTTCATTTCATCTATATAATGTTCTCCTTGTTCAGTCTCTTTCTCGTAATATTATTTCAATTTCTCAATTCTGTCGTGACAATAATTTCCCAATCACTTATCAACCAATTCTTATATTGTGAAGGATCTTCTCATCGGGGCAATCTTTCTCCAAGGTCAACTTAAAACCTAAATCCGGCGTTTATAAATGGCTTTCTCTTCTCCGGCTGTTCACTCTGTGTCTACCTCTACTTCAAATTGGCATCATAGATTAGGAGCCAAAATACGTTTACCCTACCAAAGTATCCATTGATTCCCACTTTTAAACCTCGGTTGAAAAATCGGTTTGTTTGATACCTAAACTTCCAAATTGTCCCACTTTGCCCCCTATCACTAACAAACGTTAGAAAAGTTATTGAAATAGGTCATGTGCCGAGCACATGATGACAAATGGGCTATTTTGTAATGATTATTAGTTTTTAAGGGGTTAAATGCAAAGTTTTAAATATAGAGTGCTATAACAAACATAATTTTTTACAATAAAAATACAAAAAAAAATTAACATAAAAAATAAAAAATATATTATTTTCAGGAAATATTAATTATTTAAGAAAATGTTAATTATTTTGGAAAAATAAATAATTTTTTAGCACTTTATATTTAAAACTTTGCATTTAACTTAACCCCTTAAAACTAATAACCATTATAAACTAGCCCATTTGTCATCATATGCTCGGCACATTACCTATTTTGTTAACTTTTCTAACGTTCGTTAGTGTCAGGGGGCAAAGTGAGACAATTTAGAAGTTTAGGAATCAAACATACCAACTTTTCAAACGAGGGTGCAAAGTAGTAATCAGTGGATACTTTGGGAGGGTAAACGTATTTTGGCCTAGATAGATTAAGGCATCCCTCTTTTAATATTTTGTGTTATGTTAAGAAGTATTTTATTTTAAACATTCCATCTTCAGTTTCTTTCAATTGTAATTTTTGTGATTGCAAAGAGACACAAACTTCTGTTTTATGATAATATAATTTCTTCGAATGGTCCTCTTGATATTATTTAGAGTGATGTATGGATGCCTGGAGGTGAATATCTTGGCCTCCGTCCGTTCCTTGAATTCTCACTTCACTTCTCCGCCTCCTACACCATAACATAATGGCTACTCAGAACGTCAACATCGTCACATTGTTGAAACTGGCCTCGCCCTTCTCACACATGCCTCTATGCATCGCAAATATTGGTCTCTTGCCTTTGCTTCCGCATGCTATCTTACTAAAAGAATGCCTATGCTATCTTACTAAAAGAATGCCTACCCCCGACTCAATCTCTTAGCTTCGGCTGCATGTGCTCTCCTTGGCTTCGCCCATATAACTCTCATAAACTTGATCCATGATCCACTCCTTGCGTCTTTGTTGGCTACTCTGCCACTCAGAGCGCTTACTACTGCCTCGGACCCACCACCCACAAATTTTTGTTCCCCGTTACGTTAAATTCATAGAAAACATATTTCCCTTCTCCCATCTAACCCAAAACTCCCGATGAATGGTGCACACATCACCTACCTATACTCTCTCCCAAAAATACGGTCACCCCTTGACACCAGCCTATTATGCCTCAAGGGGAGGCCGCACCTTCCCTTAGGGGCAACCGCACCCCTCCACCAGACCTTACGACCACTTCTCTGCCTCAATGGGCGGTCGTACCCTCCTCAGGGGGTGACCGCACCCCAACCCCCCCCCCATAATCAGCTATTTCTTTACCCAATGAGGCGACTGCACCCTATCCTTAGAGGGCGATCGCACCCTTTCTAGCCCCCTCACTAACATAACACCCACCTACAAAACTACATTCGAAAACCCATTTAAAAGCTCAACCTCCATCTCTCTCTTTATAACTCCCAAACTGAACCAACCACCACTGCCTAAGCCTTAAAAAGCCCTACTTGGCGTGCCGCCATGCAAGCCGAATATGATACTCTACTTCACAATCACACATGGGATCTTGTGTCTTCCTCTCCTTCCCCAAAATGTTGTTGGGTGTAAATGGGTCTTTCGCCTAAATATAATCCTGATGGTTTTGTTTCTCATCATAAAGCTCGTCTCATTGATAAAAGGAATTTCAACAACTACTGGTCTTGACTATTCTAAAACATTTAGCCCAGCTGTCAAACCCACCACCATTCGCACTGTTCTTTCTATTGCCACTACGAACTCCTACCATTTGCACTATTCTTTCTATTGCCACTGTGAACTCCTGGCCTTTTCGTCAGGTTGACATAAATAATGCATTCCTTCAAGGTTGATATAAATAATGCATTCCTTCAAGGTTAACATAAATAATGCATTCCTTCAGGGTCCCTAACAGAGGATGTTTTCATAATACAACCTCCTGGTTTTGTCAACTCTGCTCTTCCCTCTCATGTCTGCAAACTTCATCGAGCTATTTATAAAAATTCTCCTATATTTACAGTTGTATTATCGGTCCCAAAATAAATGTTCTAAAAGTTTTCAAATTTGTTCTTGATTAAGAGTAAATTTGAAAAAAAAAAATGAACATTCATTTTGGTATAGAGGGAGTAGTGTTTAATTAAGTGTTTCATATGTATACTTTGATATTTCTGCTTTATTTGTATGTATTTAAACTTTCACTTTATGTAACCTTCAATGTTTGTTTTACGAATCATTTTTTTTTTCAATTTTTAATATGAAAGAAATAAAATTTTCGCCGTGCGTAGCGCGGGTGTACTGGTAGTAATATAAAAAACGTCACTTCAACGTAATCAAGTCACTAAATAACCATTAATTATTGTTTTCAAAAACCATTAATTATAGCATCAAAGATACAATTTCAGAACTTATAACATAATCCTTCCACTTAAATTATTTTAAATTTAACTAATTTGGAAACATAGCTGATGGGGATTAAACCCAAATTGCAAATCCAAGATCAATTGGCACAAAGATCTCTCGGAGATTCAGGGAGATTCAATGACACTTGGAGGAACGAAAAGGATTCGAGAAGCTTTGATGAATCTCGTTGAAGAAATCAAGTCTAAAGTGGGAATGGAAAAAAAATCAAGCCCAAGAAATATAATCTGTGTGTTTTTTTGAAGCCCTAGATGTCAGAACGATGGTCTATATTGAAGAATCAAGGTTTCAAGATGATTTGGGGAGTTCAAGGATCAGTTTGGAAAAAAAAATGGAAATTGTTGGGCCTTGCATCTGAGTTGCTGATGACTTGCTGAAATTCAATGTGGTTGTGCTGTGCCTTGCATCTTGAGTTGTTGATGACTTGTTGTGCCTTGGCACAGAGACTTGGCATGCCACCAGCTGGAAATTCCGAATATTAGTTTATTTTTCCCATCATTTTTTTAGGATTTGTTATCTTAAGTATTTTAGGGTTTCTTTCGGTTTCTTAAGCCTATATAAGGATGCCGTTTAACATTATTTCAGACACCTTTTACATTATTTCAATCGATTGATTCAATTTTCTCATAAAACGTGAGCTGAGAGATTGCTTGGATTGAATTCTCACCCATTGAACTTATCAATTTTGTTGAGCTGCAAGCTTGTGGCGTTCTGTAGCTTTGTTTCATTGTTAATTGCAACTATTGGGTCAAGGTTGCACATTTTCAAGCTCTTGAACCTTTTGCTCAACAGAAATCCATTCTTCTGAAGCTTTTGAAGAGTTCTGGGTTTAAGAATTCAGGATTTTCGGAAAGTAGGCTTCCGGGGTTTTTTTTTTTTTATGAAATTCATAATTGAGGATTTATTCTTATTTTTAACCATTTCAAATTTAAATTTTGACAAGAAGGTTGTATCCTAGTAGTAGGCACTCCTCACTTGAGACCATAGGTCCCGAGTTCGAGCCACCTTGGAGGGAATGTGGGAACATGTTTAGATCCTCTTTTTAAAGAAGAAGAAATTTAATAATTTTTATTTGACCTCTTATAAACTAATAACAATTTCAAACAAACCAATTTGGTCACACATGCACGACATGTGATGACTTAACTGAGTTTTCTAATGATTAATAAAGAAACCCGAAGTGATAAGCTTTTGCATCTTTGGACCCTAAACAGATGAAACTGAATTATCATGTGGGAATGACCCCCAAACTTCGGACCCCGTTTTGTCATTTGCCCAATTTACAATCTAGTAATCCAGTATCACTTCAGCATACAAAAGAAATGTTTCTTAGACTAGATGAATACAGCATAAAAACATTACTGCTACGATATAGAGAAGAATTCAACTAACCTTTCCGGGCCCAGTAAGTAGAACTGGTTTATCTGTTCCCAATCCCCTGCGCTGTTGAATAGTGTCCAATCCTATGATTACAATCAGAAAATTCATAACAAGCAAGAAATGTAGAAGGCATACTTGGAGGTGACAAAATCTCTAGTCCCTCAACTATGAGGAGTTTAATAAGCCAAAATCACTAGCAACTTTCAAGACTCCATATAAACAATAACAACATTTACAAGGATCTTGTTCTTTTACTTAAATTTCTGTTAGACTGCTTGGCTAAAAATTAACTCCAGCTTCTTCTTGAGTTCAGGAAGCCTAGTCGGAACATACTAAAACACATTAAGGTGGTTAAGAGAAGCTGAGGATGCAGTGGCGAAGCAAGAAATTTTTGGGAAGGGAGTCAAGATTGCTTGGGAAAAAATTATACTTAGTATACAGAAAATTGGAATAAAAGGGGTCAAACTGATATCATAGTACAATTTTCACCAAAAGTAAAGGGGGTCAAAATAGAGAAAAACAAAAAATGTATTGAATTTTTCTAGAATTTAGAGGTACTATAATGACCTTTTCCAAAAGTCAACAGGGTCGAGTGACCCCCATCTCGTGTGTGTGGCTTCGCCACTGTAGGGATGTGATTAGTAGGCAGCATTTGCTTGTTGATTCAGATGACAAAATAACTTTACATAGCGGTAAAACAAAAAGAGTAGCTAAGTCAAAGTGGGTAAAGTACATTTGTAAGAAATTACCACTAACAGGAGCGCAGGCTCGAATCAAGACAGCAGCTCCAATACCTTTTTTGTCTGCGACAATATTGAGCATTGTGTGCAGACCATAGCAAAGATAAACATATGCATGCCCTCCAGGCCCGAACTGTTTCCAAGTTTCAGCAAGGAAAAAATAAGTTACAAGCACCAAATTTAACATTAAAGTGAAATGGAAAAAATCAACTAGCGGCCTAATTGGTGCTTAGAAGTTTAGTTAGCAAGTTTCACATTAAAGTGAAACGGAAAAAATCAACTAGCGGCCTAATTGGTGTTTAGAAGTTTAGTTTTCTCTAATCTTAAGTACTCCCTCCGTCGCATAGAAGAGAAAAAATTGACTAAGCATGCAAAATGAGATAATGGTTTGAAAATGCACTGATTATCTAAATTGTCCCCCAAAATATATGAATCCAAACTAGGTGGTTATTTTGAATTCAAATTTGACGAGAAAATGAAGGTTAACTTGGTCAAATTAATGTCGA